>JAEANM010002788.1:0-23687 GCA_017656035.1 Myanophis thanlyinensis | reverse complement strand
GCAGCATATGCTTACTCTGTAAACTGCTTAGAGAGGCACTGTGAAGTGGTATATAAGTGTTAAGTGCTATTGCTATTGCTATTAAGTTGAGAGATAACAAAGCTGTAACCATATATGAAACCATCTTGTCATCCTCCTTGCCTACTTGTTTCTTTCTTTTTCTTTTAATGATTCTGTAATCCCATTTATCAAGGTACAATCAGGGCAATCAAATGGAGATGAGCCTCTACTGGCCAGATGCCCTTCTCGATGCCTATGCTGAGCTAACAGCAGATATTTTCTCTTTGTGCCCAGAGAGAGAAACACCTGCCGCTACCTAGGATTGAACTCACAGCCTTCTGATTGTGAGACAAGAGCCACCACGCTGCTCACCCTTACCTACTTGTTTAATCTTTGGAAAATTAACATGCAGGAGATGTCCTCTATCTCTGAGATAGAACAATCTTAAGAAGTTGCAGGGAGGCATATATGAGTGAACCCAGATAATATTACACAGTCATCTAAGCTGTCCCTGAAATTATATCTTCCCATAACAAGTCTTTTCAAACGACACAAAAGGAATGCTGCTCATATCTGAAAGGATTTGAATACTGGCTTTTGGTAAGTGTATGTGATAGAGATAGTCCCAAGTGAACTGTTGATTTGGTTTGGACTTGAGAGCTAATTTGATTTGGTATGTATGTTACGCATGAAAAAAACCCAGCATTTACATATTTGCAAAAGTCATCAGAATCAGTCATTGATTTGGAAGCATTAAGTTCAATCTAGCAAATTGAAGTGATTTGCTGAGTCAACGGGGGTGGGTGGGTGGGAGGAAACATGTTTCAGTTTGAAAATTTGAATAACCTCTGAACTGAATCTCCAAATGGAATATTTGTACACCCTTCATATTTAGAATCTGGCAGGGATAACTGGCATGCCTTGGCACACAGTACACCATAGCTTGTCAAATGATTGCCAAAACAATTAAGCACCAAGTCCAATTTCCCACTTGAAATGGGAAACAAACTGCAGCATGCTTCCTCCATCCCTATCTCTCAACATCTCTTGGAGATAGAATCCAAAATGTCACACAATCCTAAAATCATTATTTAAAAAATACATATTTATGGTCCAAGATGAAACACAGAAGGAAAATAAATGTCTTCAACCTAACAAAGTTAATCTCTGCTTATCAGTCTCTGCTTATTTGGGGCAGCAATAAAAGTTTTATGGAGTATCAAACAGTGGGGAGTGAGGATTTTCCTCCCCAGGACACAATGAGTTATGGATTCCCTTTAGGGCACAGACTTGAAAAGCATGATTCTCCTGGGAAGCTGGACTTAAAAAGGTAAAGATTTCCCCTCACACATACATGCTAGTCGTTCCTGACTCTAGGGGACAGCGCTCATTTCTGTTTCTAAGCCAAAGAGCCAGCGCTGTCTGATAATGATGTCATGGTCATGTGGCCGGCATGACTAAGCACCAAAGATGCATGGAGCGCTGTTTACCTTCCCACCGAGGTAGTCCCTATTCTCCTACTTGCATTTTATACATGCTTTTGAATTGCTAGGTTGGCAGAAGCTGAGGCAAGTAACGGGAGCTCACTCCGTTATGTGGCGCTAGGGATTCGAACCACCGAACTGCTGGCCTTTCTTATCGACAAGCTCAGCATCTTAGCCACTGGACTTAAGGTTGCTCAATCATTTTATGCCAGTAAGATGCAAAGAGAGACACAGAGAGAGATTCACCATCCTCTGAGAAGAGTCATCTATCCTGCAGGAGTAATATAACCTTAAATTTTCTCTAAGCCCCCAGTCAATCAGCTGTCGGAGGAACCCAACAGGGTGCTCAATAGAGGAGCATTAAAAAGTTTCAGAAAGGCCCTTATATCTTCTCACCGGTATGCATTCTTTGCTTTGGCTTTTTGTCATTTCTCTTTCTCTTTGTGGATAGTTTATGGCTGTATAATTATTTTCTATTGCAGGTGGTCACCCCTGTGAGTCTGCAGTTCCTTTCCATCAATGGAGAGTTTTTCATTGGATTCCTCCAGGCAAAACCTTCTTTGACGGCAGTTTCTCTAAGGCGATTCCTCTTCATCTCTGAACAGCCTGACCTTTGCCTGCTAGGCCAGTCTTCACTAGGAGCTTTGGAAAAAAGAAAAAGGAGAAAAATGCAATTGCTACGTAGATTCCTTTGCATCTTATTGGCCACTTTTAAATTAGGAGGGTTTCCAACTGGATACAATAAAGATAATTATGTCCGGAATACTGACAGGGTTTTTGCATTTTGTCCTCTTGGTCACATCTCCAGTGTGCTCTGGTAAAGGTCCTGCCCAAACTTCTTGGCTTGCTCAGTTGCAACTCAAGTTGCCCTTTGCTGAAAGAGCCAGGATTGCACAACCACAATTTATTTATTTATTTTTATTTAATTTAATTTTTATACCGCCCCCTCTCCCGAAGGACTTGGGGCGGTGTACAGCCATCTAAAAGAAAACACAGAATAAATAACAGTTTAAAAACAAAATTAAAATTTAACTAATTTGGGTGGCTGATAACAATTAAAAACCTAATACAAAAATTTCAAAATTTAAAATGATTAAAGATTAAAATTTAAAACTGATTTAAAACCCCCAACTAATAGTACTAGGCCAGACCGGCCTGTTGGAACAATCCCAGCCTTTGTAGCTGGAAAGTTTGCTGATGCTGGGAGTCTACCTTCTCTGAGCCCAAAATTGGAGATGGCTCAGTAGTTTATGGCAAACTTCATAGCCATAGTCCGGATTCAATTTTTTGATGGCACAACATATTGACATTTGGGTCTTACATTGGATCTGCTCTTTGTCTTGGGGCAGCGGCAAGATGTTCTGGGCCAAGGGACATTAATATCAGTCCCTTGCCAGATCACTCCCTCTTTGGTCTAGATTTCTCTGTAGATGATCTCACTGTAGAGATACTTGGTCTCTTCAATCAATCCATACCAGTAGGCTGATGGACCCAGTAGAATTTCAGAGGGTTCTTGGGATTATTCCTGAGGCTCTGGTGCATGGTTCACCTAGTCACAGCTTGGAACTAGCATGTGATAAAGGGATTGGATCGCGCTGCATGGACTTTCTATGATTATGGATCCCTGGTTTACAGAGAAGGTCAGGGAGATGAAATGACACAAGAGATGGGTGATGAAGGTAAATGCCAACTGCACACAGGTAAGAGCCTGTTTAGAGGTAAGCATATTAAGACTTACCCTGGTGATAAGAATGGCAAAGTGTCCTTACTTCTCTGCTCTTAATGTGTCTGTAGATAGCTGGGCAGCAGCTCTGTTTTGGGTGACATCCCGGAGAAAGTGTGGCCTGGGTGAACCCTTGCATGATTGTTGTGAGGACTATCCTAGGTATCTGTCAGATAAAGATTCTCAACTTCATTTGGAATTTTATTCTGGATGAGCAGAACTTGTAGTAGTGACTGAGATGCCTCCTATTTGCTCTTCAAAGCAGACTAGACCAGGAAAGCCAACCCAATATTATGTACTGTTTTAATTATAAAGCAATTTAATTATAAATTATAATGGAAAGTCTGAATGCATTTCCTCTCCCTCCCTTTATCTTCTTTATGAACTAGGGGGAAGTCTTGCCTGTTGCTATCTCTCCCTCCTGATGTATATGCCTTCTGACTCTGAAGTTTTGGGAGGTTTGTGATTTCCAAAACCATCAGGGCCAGGGGAGAGCAGGGGGAATAAATAGCTTTGGACTTTCTAACGTTCCATGTCCCAGTTGCCTGAATTCTGTGATGATGGTCCCTCAACAACTGTGAATGTAATTTAATGGCCACTGTGGCATTCTCAGCTGCTTCTTTGATTATTGAGAAAAGTCCAGTTTGTAATTCCCATAGTTTATGGAGAGAATGGTACTGATAGACTAGATTGGATTCAGGCTGTGGTCACATAAGTTAAGTTCTGCTGAAATGGATGGGAACAGTGAGTCCTGACTGATCACTGAAAAGTAGGTATCAGAAAGGTATTAACCTTGAAAATGTAAATGTACATATATATTAGTACACGTAGTCCTTGACTTACAAATACAGTTGGGACCAGAATTTGCATTGCTAAGGATGATGGTTGCCAAATGAGTCACACCAGATTTTATGACCTTTTTGCCATGGTAGTTAGATAAATCATGGCAGTAAGTGAAAAGTGAATCACACAATTGTTAAATGAATCCAGCTTACCTCAATTGACTTTGCTTGTTGGAAGCTGGCTGGAAAGGTCACAACTGGTGATCATATGACCCAAGAATGCTGCAACCAGTGCAAATACATGCTGGTTTTGGCAAGTGCCCAAATTTTGATCCTGTGACTATTGAATTTGAATTTGAATGTTATTAAATTTATATACCGCACCCTCTCCCAAAGGACTCGGGGCGGTTTACAGCAAGTAAAATACATAGAAATAACAATTAAAAACCCAATATAAAATAATTAAATTTGCTGATATATTTTAAAAATTAGTTAAGATTATAAAAATAGTTATAGAATTTAGAATTAAATTAAAAATTAAAACTAACTAACTAACTAACTAACAATTAAAATAACCCTGAGGTATCAGGCCAGGCCAGCTAGCTGGAAAAGGTGGGATGAAAGGTGGGACTATGGGGATGCTGCAACAGTTGTAAGTGTGAGGACTAGTCATAAATAACTTTTTTCAGTGTTGTAACTTTGGTCCCTAATTCAAGGACAAACTTGTAGTGTGAATTGCTAATGTAATTTGATTGGCAGTTTTATTTCTTTTTTCTTTTCATTCAATCATGTCTGATTTTCAGAGATTGACTGGACAAATCCATGCAGTTTTCTTGGCAAGGTTTTTCAGAAGTGCCTTGCCTTTGCTTCTTTCCCAGGGTTGAGAGAGAGAATGACTGGCTTAAGGTAACCCAGCTGGCTTTGTGCCTAAGGAGGACTAGAACTCATGTCTCCCAGTTTGTAGCTTGATGCCTTAACTACCATACCAAACAGACTCTCTTAATTTTTGAATTAATCAAGACCAATTGTTCAACACTGCCCCCAGCTTTCTGCCTTCTAGTTACTGTACACTGGATCTTCAGTTCCAAGGTTCAAGTATTTGAAATTTTTAATATACCTTCTGAAATTCTGAAGATTGTAGTCCCCAGACTTCAAAAGCATATCATATTAAGAAAAGCAAGACCAGATGAGCCGTTAACCAGGATAACAGCTTTCAGCTCTGGGCTAGAACTTCCTTGGGTTTTCTATCATTCTAGATTTGTTGAAGCTCTGAAGTGACCCTACAGGTCAACCATATCCGGCCCATGTTCCCAGTTGCCAAATGTTTCCATTTCATATTGCAAGTCATCAATCTTTCCAACTTCTCCATTCTCCCCCACTCTTTAAAAAAACAACACCTTTGATATGTCAAGCTATTTATAATAAACTAATCTGTAGGATTTTAAAGTTTTCAAAAGGGATCAGGCAAGAGTCATCCATCACTTGAACTGTCTCACAGGCCAAGCTGAGATCAAGGTAGGTCCTGTTTTTGTTGCATTAGCTGATTTGCATAGCGCTCTTTGGATGATGTGGCAGGAAGGTGGCTTTTCCGTGGCACTTCTCACAAGTGGCTGAATGAGTACTTGAGAGGCAGCCAATCTCTGGTTGTGCCAACTGCTATCTTTAGAAAGGAATGGCGGTGGCTTTTCAGATACTTATTAAAATGAGCTCAGATTTTCATGGCTTTGGAATGCAATAAAGAACTGAAGTATGGAAATGCCTCATTAAGAAGCAAAAACTGAAGGCTTTGGGTAGTTGGACTCTGAACTGAGACCAATTAGATATGCAAAAGTACCCAGAGACCTTGGCATTTCTGGCTATCAAACAGCTGTAGGTCAAGAATGCATTGATTTTCTTCCTCCATCCTTCATTTCTTTAAGAGAGAGAGGGAGGGAGGAAAGAAAGAAAGAAAGAAAGAAGCTGTAAATAAAAATTACCTAGTCCCCCAAACACCAATGGCTTGGTTGCCTAGAGGGAGGGAGTATGGGGGAGGAGAGGGATTTCCATTTATGAAACAATTCTCTTGGGAGGTAAATTTAGACAGCAACAGGAGTGGGCAACTTGAGAGCCCCCAGTCTGGATTCTATCCTATGAACACAATCTGCATGGCCAAGAGTTTTTGGGCACAGAAGATTTTAAGGAGGGCACCAGGAAGTTGATAAGAAAATTGTCAAGTAGATTTTAGTACAGAATGTATTCCGGTAGGGAAACCTGTTCAATATATACACAGATATATTTTTTTAAAGTTGGCTATTCTCTTTTGAGTAATATTATGACTGTTCTCTAAGTGAAGAAATAACTATAATGTAGCTTAAGAAATTCCTGTCTCAAGCCCCTGCTTCCCCAGTTTACAATTTACCCAGAACAAGGAATTAAGTTCTTCATCTGTAGCCTGCAATGCCACTTGCCAATTGCTTTTCCAATCTTAAGCCAAAGCAGGCAGGGATAAGAAATCTTATCATCTGTACCTGCCCCATGGAACTTGCCTGTCAGCTGCCATAACTCATCTGGCTTTTGCAAAGAGAAGGATGTCAAATGGGGACAATTGATTTGTTGCTCTGGCAAGTCAGAGATAGTGGCGCAGAGAGACGAGGGTTGGATGTAAGCTTTCTGATGAAGATTATTATTGTAAAGAAAAGATTAGTAAAAAGGAATCCCATAAGTATCACCCCTGGGTTCTGTCTTTTTCTCTTTTCAGCCTTCCAACTTTCTTCATCTGCATTTGCAAAGTATATGAGCCCAGGCTGATTTCTAGGGAAGTGGAAGACTGCCCATCAATGATGACCCAATTTCAGAGCACGGCCTGGTTGGTAAGGATTGCCCCTTCTAATAGGCAAGAGAATTACTTTGCTGCAGCATGCAAGGAAAGCAATCACCAAAGGGGCATGGTAGCATGAATGAGTCTATGTCAGGGTTCCACACAACATCAGTAGTCTGATTTCACTGGGCAGTTTGAAGACTCTGCTTATCTCTTCAGACTGGGCTTGGTATCCCCATTTCCCCAACCCATGTGGGCACCTCACAAGTTAAAATGCTGTAAAAGAGGAACACACACAGAAAGTCATCAAAGCACAAATAGCTGTCAGGTACAAGGAACTGGAATGGTGCTGTGAGTTGACCAGAGAAGTTTCTCTATTGCTACTTGCCTATTTACAAGAATCTCATCCGATTAATAGCACTTTCTTGAGAACAACCAGATAAGCACTCCAGGGATTTGGGTGTGTGGTGGCAGTAGTATCAGGTCTGCATTGTGTCGTCCTCTGCATGGATTTCAGCCTAGCCAGTTGCTTAACTCATCTCCACACTTCAACTGTAGATTCCACCACATTGATGCAGAGGAGGGATGTAGCTGCCATGGGGATTATTTACACAACTGTTTGGGATCTGAATCTTAAGGGTAGCATAGGTCTACTTGCTAGTGAATGGAGAGGTGGTGGTGTGCCCCATCACCCACCAGTCCCAAAGCACACTGTTGATCACACTTGCAACAGATCCCAAACCAGACCCAAGTACTAGATCTGCTACCTATGTTGAAGTTATGATGGGACATTGCCATCCTAAAAGGCAACTTCTACTATCAATTACTTATATACTGTCATGTCATTGTCAACTCTTGACCACATGGATAGTGTTCTGACCCACCTCCCCAAACACGAAAAACCCTCTGAAGTGGACTCAAAATTTAGGAGTGCTGGCCAGAAAACAGTTTCTCTTTCAATGTAGACTAATAAGCCCATCTGGCTGGAAGATGAATAGTTGTCTGCCACATCTATTCATCGTTGCCCCCTGCCTTTGATCCCCAGAGCTAGGGTGGGGCATTGCTAGCAGCAATGGCTCTTCCTTTCCCAGAATTGACTCACTGCTCTCCTTTTCTCTGCCTTCTGCACAGTTGTGCATCAGCCACTGGACCCAGCTGTTCCTCCTCTTCTTCATCAACCACATGGGGGCTGTTGACTCTGCATCTGAGGGCTGATGGACAGCCCAGGCTCCATCTCTCTCTCTCTCTCTCTCTGCCAGCTGCAGTCCCTCTTCCCCTTCAGAGCTCTCAGGTTGCCTTGCTGCTGACCCTGATTCCCAGGCCTCCTCCTCCTCCTCCTCTGATTCAGCTGTTGGAGGGGCCGGCAGCCGACAGGCCACAACAGATAGATAGATCAATACATAGCATTATAGTCAGCATTGATTTAAGATTGATTTCCTCCTGGATTGAGAATGAGATAGGGATAATGTCAAAATTGGGTTCATCCTAATGGTGACACAGCAAGCTAGCATTGTAGACCAGGCCTGCAATTAACAATGATTGACTAATTGCCATCTAGTTGGTGTTGATGAAACTACATATATTTTCTTCAGAATGGTGTGTCTTCCACTCGGCTCTTTGAGTCTTTCAGGGACACAATCATTGCAGTCATGATCAAATCTGTCCACCTTTGGGTGGTCTCTTCTTCTCTTTCCTTCCACCTTTCCCAGCATTACAGTCCACAGGTATTTACAACAGTTCACTTAGTGATCATTCAAAGTGACAACCGCACAGCAAAAAGTGACTTATGACCATTTTTCACACTTATGACCGTTGCAGCATTCCCAGGGTCACGTGATTTACATTTGGAAGCTTGACAACTGACTCACATTTATGACAGTTTGCAGTGTCCTATGGTCATGTGATCCCCTTTTGCAACCATCTGACAAAGACAATGGGGAAACCGGATTCACTTAACAACTGGGCTACTAATTTAAGAACTGCGGTGACTCACTTAACAAATGTGTTAAATTGTGTAATATTCAACAAAATGTGACAAGAAAAGTCATAAAAATGGGACAAAACCTACTTAACAAATTTCTCACATAGCAACATAAATTTTGGGCTCAATTGTGGTCGTAAGTGGAGAACGCTACCTGTACTTAGAAGAGTTGTGTGACAAAATATGAACATTTGAATGAGGTTGCAACCTGTAGCCTTGTCCCATTTACAAATAACTTCCCACACTTCCAAATGATGCCCAGAACAGAACTGGGAGGGTAAATGACACCCCAGCCAAACAATGAAAAAGCTACACGCAACCAGGCAACACATAGAAAGACTACACATAGAATAGCACACATCCTGTTTGAGAGAACTTCTCTGGGGATCGGCTCCAGCAGGAATCCCAAAAAGCTTGAAAGACTGAATCTCTGGTCCCAGTGACTGACCCAGATTGGATTCTGCAGAGTGGAACAATCAACAGCTCTGCACTTCTCATTTCAGCTCCTATGACTGGATTCTTGTTAAATAGTTTTTCTTGAGAGCAGCTAGATTTGCATGCCTTCCCATTTTCCCATAAAAGAAAAGCAAGCGAGGTCATGCTTGCACGCTTTCTGCCAATCTTTTCTTGGCAGAAGAGAAGAAAATGGGTTGGGGGGAGGAGGAAAGGAGATGGACCTTAACAGGTTGCATTACTTTTCTTTTCTTTCTTTTTAATCACACAACTCCAAATAGGAATTTCACTTATTTTGCTTATTAACACCAGTGAAGAAATATTATTATCCCGGGCAAGGGAGTTATTTACAGACTTGATTCAATTAATTTCTTTCTCACTTCCTGGTCAGAAGGTGTGTTAAAATACCTTCCTTTGACACTTTAAAATGGGGTCTTGACAAATATAATGGCTATGAAAGAGGCTGTAGCTTGCTTCAGCAGTCATGGATATGCACATGTGCACAGAGAGAGAAAGTGAGGGATATAAAAACCTGTAATGAATAAAAAATATATGAAAGAACTGCCAAGGCAAAATAGGAAAACTTTTTTGAGGTTTTTGAGCCATGTCTCTTCAGAGGTTACTTCTTCTAATGCAGATCTTTGAAAGAAAAGGAAACTCCCCTGTAGTTCAACTTAAATGCTGAGAAATATTTTTATCCTTGACACGGGTGTATTTCAATGGCAAAAGAGCCTGACTTTGAGACAATCGCCTCCAGAAAAAGGAAGATTGACCAGCAAAAACTCATCTCCATCCATTTAAGATGTCTCTCTGGTCTTAAAGAATAAATTGTGCAATGAGAAAACTCTTCTTCCTTTCAGATAAATGTGTCAAATTTTTAAATATAGCAAATGTTATGTATCGCACATGCGCGACTGGAGCTTCCACTCCGGTCCGACAATGTAGACTTGCGACCTGACAGCTGATTGGCTGTCGGGAGAGTGAATCCCATTGGCTGGTTTGCCAGCCAATGGGAGGCGCCGGATTTTGAAGCCGCGGCAAATATAAAAAACCGCGGCTTCCCCCTTTTCGCACACTTGCTTACAGCACGAGCAAAACTCATCGTGAGTTTTGCCCGCGGCTTGCATTAAACGGGACCCCTTGCGGTCATCCAAACGGACCCTGTTTCACGCGTTTTCCTTGAATGAATCGGACCAGGTTTTCGGCCTTCTACACTGGCAATGAAGGTGGGATCCAGGTAACATCGTCTGGACCCCTGAGGCCAACAGGAAGCCGACATGTCCACCGTGCCAGCCACCGTGTCCACAGCCACCACTGGCGGGTCTCCAGCAATGGCACAGAGTCCGACCAATCCGACAACAAACAACTCACTGCAATGCAAGGAATACAACCCCAAAACCAAATCGTGGGACCTATTCATGCAGCAATTCGAGTTCTACCTTGTGGGCACGCGACAGATGGCCATCCCTGACACCGAGAAACAAGGTATATTCTTAAATGTGTGCGGGACCGATGTATTGCGAATGGCGAATGCTGTTGCCTCTCTGCAAACCTTGTGGGAGATCGCCTGGCCCGAACTCAAAAGAAAGTTGCAGGCGCACTACTCTCCAAAACCGTCCTCTCTAGCCAGGAGAATTAATTTCCACGGCAGGGTCCAAGCAGAGGGGGAATCGATTGCAGAATTCCTAGCGGCCCTCAGAGTCCTGGCTACCAACTGTGACTTCGGAGACCAACTCGATTGGCTAATCAGAGACAAACTCATAATGGGGATCCGCAATAAGAAACTGAGATGGCGGTTATCAACAAGACCAACACTCCCACTAGCCTCAGCCATAGAAGAATTGCTGGCCGCTGAAGCCACATACCCCCCACCTAGAGGGAGATGGCAAGAGGAAGTATACATGATGGAATTTTGGCCGGACCCTGAAGATGACTTCGAGGACCCCCAAGATGGCAACATCCACCAGGTGAGAGCCATGAGGGACCCCCAAGATGGCACCCACCACATGTCCAGGCCAACGAGGGACCCCAAGGTGGCCACCAAACCACGCCAAAACCCCTGTGCTGGTTGCCTCGGCCATCACCCTCGAGCAAACTGCCCATACCTGCACTCCATCTGCAGCTACTGTGCAAGAAAAGGACATATTTTTTGAGCTTGTTGAGCTGTCCCACTGCCTCAACAGCCTCCAAACCAACAGGCCCCAGCACCCCCTCAGCACAGAACATGGGCCCCAACCTATAGGAAGGGGACCAACAACAAGAGTAGATGGACACCAAAGGCCTACGGATACCAGTCCGGGGATTGCCTAACCATATTTGAAGATGTCCAACAAACATCACTTGAAGAAGCGAGCTCCGATATTTCTGGCACCACGGTCAGCATGGATGGAGTAAAATGCCTATGGCAAATAGATTCCGGCTCCCCGGTGACAATTATGACATGGAAGAATTGCTGTCCCACCGTCGGAAAGAGAGCCTATCCCCAGTACAGACCATCCTGCGTGACTGCCAGGGAAACCAAATCCCCATCCGGGGCCAAATAAGAGTCCTGGCGGAAAATGCCAAGCCTCAGCACATCTGCCGATCGTGGTCACAGAAAACAAATTCGCACAACTGCTAGGCAGAAATTGGATCCAGCGCCTAAACATCAACCTAGGGGATGTCCAACAGATCTCCACCACGACCGCAGCAAAGGCCATCACCGAGGAGTTCATGGATGTCTTCAATGGTGAGCTTGGGAAATACCGGGGGACCCCAATTTCCTTTAACATGGACCCAACAATCCCCCCCATTAGACTTAAGCCCCGCCGGGTGCCGCTAGCCCTAAAACCCAAGGTGGATGAACAATTGGATAAACTCATAGCCCAGAGAATCTTAATACCAGTCGACCGTGCAAAATGGGAGACCCCCATTGTCACCCCAATCAAGCCAGATGGGTCAGTCCACGTCTGTGCGAATTATAAGTGCTCCGTGAATAAAGCATTACAATGGAATGCATATCTGGTGCCAGTAATTCAGCACCTCCTCCACTCCTTGGGAGAAGGAATTTTTTTTGCCAAATTGGACCTGGCACAAGCATACCAGCAACTGCCAGTGGACAATCAGACGGCGGAAGCACAAACAATAGTCACCCACAGGGGGGCATTCAAGTGCACAAGGTTGCAATTTGGGGTTAGCACAGCTCTGGGAATATTCCAGTCCTTAATGGAATGTTTATTGCAGGGCATCCCTGGAGTAACCCCTTACTTTGATGACGTCCTCATGGCCGCTAAAGACCAGAAAGACCTCATCAGGAAGCTGAGAGCCACACTCCAGAAATTCTGGGACGCGGGTCTTAAATTAAATAAAAATGCTTAATCGGCGTCCCTGAAGTGGAATTTTTAGGATTCAAAATTAATGTGGCTGGTATACACCCCACAAAAAAACCCCAGCTGCCATACACAACACCTCCCCCACCGTCAAATAAGATGGAGCTGCAAGCTTTCCTGGGACTACTGAACTTCTACAGTATGTTTTTAAAACAGAAAGCTACAGTAGCAGAACCTCTACACAGGCTTTTAAACAAGTCCACCCCTTGGAGGTGGGGGGTCACAGAAAACAAGGCCTTCCGGGCAGCCAAATCCCTCATAACGTCAGATAGCCTTTTAGTCCAATATAGCGAATCAACCCCTGTCCAACTAACCTGCGACGCCTCCCCCTATGGAGTTGGCGCCATACTAAGCCATGTATTTCCAAATGGACACACAGCACCAATCGCATTTTATTCTCGAACATTATCAGCGGCAGAAAGAAATTATAGCCAATTAGACAAAGAAGCGCTGGTGACCGTAGCAGGGGTAAAACGTTTTCATTATTATCTGTATGGCTGCCATTTCACCTTGGTCACCGACCACAAACCATTATTGGGCATAATAGCAGGAGACAAACAGACCCCCCAGATCATTTCCCCCCACATAACCCGGTGGATAGAATTCTTGGCCGCCTATTCGTACACGCTGGAATACCATCCCGGGCCAAGCATAGCCCACGCTGATGCACTCAGCCATTGCCCAGTTCCAGCCCAAATCACCGATCCAGCCCCGACCCTCCCATTGTTACTAATAGAACACGTCCCCGGACGACCCATCAAGGCTGAAACCATAGCCCAGCATACCACTAAAAACCCCATCCTAATGACTGTCCTACAATGGGTCCTAAAAGGGTGGCCACCCAGGAATACCGGGGATGACTTCAAACCGTATAAGCAAAGACAATCCGAAATGTCCACACAACGGGGTTGCTTACTTTGGGGCCACAGAGTCATCATACCCCCACAACTCCGCAACCAAATTCTAACTGCAGTCCACAAGGGTCACCAGGGCATGGTCAGAATGAAGTCCTTGGCCAGAAGCTACGTATGGTGTCCCAACATGGACAAAGACATTGAACAAAAGACAAAAAACTGTCTGCCCTGCCAACTGACCCAATCCGCTCCTCCAGTGGCCCCTCCGTCCAAATGGGACACCACTCAGAACCCATGGTCCCGACTCCACATAGATTTTGCGGGACCAGTACAAGGACAAATGCTATTCATCATAGTGGATGCCCATTCCAACTGGACGGAGGTCCATCCCATGCGATCAATCACCACTGAAGCCACGATCGCCGTTTTACAAAAAACATTTGCCACACATGGGATCCCAGACATCCTAGTGTCTGACAATGGGCCACAATTCACCTCAGGCGAATTTAACAACTTCGTATCCAGTTTGGGCATCTGCCACACCACCGGCCTATGGCAAACGGCTGGGCAGAACGAGCCATCCGATCGGTAAAAGAGGCTCTTGCCCGCATGGACTCAGGAAATTTGCAACACAAAATAAACATTTTTCTTCTTGCCCAGCATTTCACCCCATCGCCCACCTCCAACCGGAGCCCAGCAGAACTATTAATGGGATGAAAAATAAAAATCCCTCTCAGCTGAGTCCACCCAGATGACCCCCCACACCACCCCAACACCCCCCCAAAAGATAAGGACATTTTTAGAGGGGGAGGGGGTCTTCGCCAGAAATTACCCAGGCCCACCAAAATGGATGCCCGGAACTATAAAAAGGGTAACTGGACCAAAATCTTATGAAATAGAACTCATCAACGGCTGCACCTGGCGGAGTCACGTCAACCAACTCCAGGGAAGACTAACGGAAGGGGAAGACCCACCCACCAGGAGCGAACAAGGGGCCCTCGAAGAAAACAACGACACCAGCGAAGCCGCGCATTTCCTACCTGGGGCCTACTCCGGGATCACCCCAGCAGCTGAGGCCCAGCCGCCGCCGGGAACAGAGGAGCTCCCCAACACAACCGTGCATGGTGGCAGCAGCAGTCCAAATGAGCTGAGCCTGCACTGTTCGATGCGAACAAGACAACGCCCAGCTTACTTACAAGACTACACATGTGCTATCGAGTCTTCTCGAACATCCAGACTAAGAGGGGAGGGGTGTTATGTATCGCGCATGCGTGACCGGAGCTTCCACTCCGGTCCGACAATCTGGACTTGTGATCTGACAGCTGATTGGCTGTCGGGAGAGCGATTCCCATTGGATGGTTCGCCAGCCAATGGGAGGCGCCGAATTTTGAAGCCGCGGCAAATATAAAAAACTGCGGCTTCCCCCTTTTCACACATTTGCTTACAGCACGAGCAAAACTCATCGTGAGTTTTGGCCATGGTTTGCATTAAATGGGACCCCTTGAGGTCATCCAAACGGACCCTGTTTCACACGTTTTCCTTGACTGAATCAGACCGGGTTTTCGGCCTTCTACAGCAAAATACATTCCTCATTTGAAAACTCGGCTTATCTCAATCTTGCAATGGTTAATTTCATGCAGCGTGATGAACCCACCATTGTTTTAACCTGATTTATTTAGTGAAGCATAATTGGTTAGGGTTTGCGCAACATTTTGACATACAGACTAAATAAAGCATGTCATTTTGGTGTTCACTCAACAAGTTTAGCAGCAAATTAACTTGATTTTCTTGATTTGCACAGATCCTTTCAATTCAGCTGAACTTGCTGGGAACTTTATGGACTTATTCATGGAGGGGTGGATGTTTTTTGGCAATATGGAATGGCTGCCATTGCCTTTGCAGACATATTTCAACTTTCCCAGCATGTCTAGAGTCGTGGAATCTCCTAATGGACTCCCATCCTTGTATTAGCCAATCCAGTTTCTGACTTTCAAGTCTCACTCTACAACAATCCCAGATTTGCTTTAAATGTGTTGTGTTGAACCATCGAAAACAAATATAATTGTAGATAGAGATAAGCACGGTGATATAACTTGTTTAGCCAGTTCCCATGTATGTATTATGTTTCTTGCAAGATGGTGCCAAAATGTTGAAACAGTGACTCTGGGTGATTTAGAGAACTAAAAACTCCAAATACAAAATACAATAACACATGCAAACCCCCCCCCCCCAAAAAAAAAAAATAAAAATAAAATCCTGATTACAATGATCAAGCCAATCACTTGATGGAATCCATATCACCCTGGGCTTCCAAGCCCACCAGCAAAACAATGTCTTGAAAGAATATCAAGGTAGAGGTTAATCTTATCTCTGTGATGTCCACAGGAAGGAAGCCACCAAGGAGAAGGCCTTTCTTCTTGATCCCACTAGGTGGACCTCTTTAAGAGAAGGGACTTGTAACATCACTTGCCTCCCTGCTTTCATTGGCTGGGTAGATGTAACTGGGAAAAGACAGCCCTTCTAAGAACCCTTTCCCAAGAAACAGCACAAGTTCCAGGCTTCTCTACCTGTGTCATGATATTGCATGCAAGTATGTTAGGGGCAGACATTGCAATACGTATTGCCTTACTTGATCCAGCTTAACTTCCTCGTCCATGGATTCCTAAGAAAAATTCTAATACGGTTTTCTTTCTTTGCATCTGATCTTGTGCATTGCGCAGAATGTGTTGCACTCTGCCACAACCAGTGAACCAGCATCAAGTCTTGGTTTGGTGTTATGATTTACCGTATTCCAACAACACATACATGATTGATTTCCTCACCAACTTTTCCCTATTCTGAAAATCTGAAAGCAAAGAAATTGCATTTATGGGTCAGCATCACAGGTGAATTCAACTTTTTGCCGGTCACCCTTTCTCTAAGAACTGAGCTACTATGCAAGATTGTTGTAAACTCCTCCGGAATAAAAGCATACAGGTTGGGTCTCTAGGTTCGTGTTTCTCAATCATGGGAATTTGAAAATGTGTGGATGCCAAAAATTCCTCCACCACCCACACTTGCTATAGTTCACACATCTCTAATTTGCTAAGATTGAGAAACACTGCCTGTAGGCTACATGTATTTATAACAGACTTACTGTAGATGTTGACTTATGACCACAGTTGGGATCAGAATTTTGTTGTTAAGCAAGGAGGTTGTAAAGTGAATCAGGCCTGATTTTGTGACCTTTTTGCCATGCTGGTTAAGTAAATCGCAACAGTTAAGTGAACCTTGTAGTTGTTAAGAAAATGTGGCTTCTCTCTTTGACTTTGCAGCTGTGAAGGTTGCAAAAACAGTGACTATATGACCCTGGGAAGTTGCACCTATCATAAATACATGCTGGTTGCCAAGTGCCCCAATTTTGAACATGTAAATGTGAGGATCCTGCAATGGTTGTTAAATGCCAGGTCATTAGTCGCTTTTTTGAAGTGCTGTTGTAGTTTTGTATACTGTAGTTGTTAAATGCATGGTTGCAAGTCGAGGACTACCCATATTTCAGATTTAGGACCTGGGCTAGGATGGGAAATGGGGCCTCAATTTTTATGTAACTGAGTTTCTTATCCCCCTGAATTGCACGAAGGAAACGAATGCGTCCACGAAACTGTCTTTTTGTGGTTAACTTTTGCAGTTAATGTTCTCGCTGCTCCTTCTGTGCCAACCATTACGCATCCATATCTGTATTTTGCATAATGTGTATTTTCGCAGCAATTGTTTCCCTTTGAACAGGAATATGTTGAATGCTGCTTTGCGTGGTGCTTGACAGGGCCTTACCGACGGAACAGGATATATTGCCAAGGAAAAAGCACCGGGCTTCCTTTAGTGCAGCTAATCTCATCTCTTCCTAGCTCTTCATTCGCCACAGGGGAGACAATTTATTCTGAGGGAAAGATTTCTCTCCTGTGGGTTTTTTCCCTCTCTTTTGCTTATTTCTCCGCCTTTAGAACATTCTCGGGGATAACAAACTATTGTTTCTATTTAATAGGCCAATTGGAGCAGCTGCAAGGTCACCCGTTCACGGTCTTAAATGGACTCAGCTCTGTGTCAGCTTCCCCAGTGTCCAGTCAACTACAGCCCGACAAAGGGGAAATATTGGGGGGGGGGCGGTGTTTTTTGGGGGGAAGAAGACATTGAATGATCTAATGGTCAAAAGACTGATGGAGACCATAGGTAGGAAAAGTTAATATCATTGGATCTCCTTAGCCGTGACACCTCCTCTCTCCCAAGCAATCTGAAATTACATTTGAGGTGTTTACAACATTCTGACATGGCCCATGAAAGGTTGATTGTTAGGCCTAAACTCTCTTCCATTTGGGGTCCATCCTATTGACCAAAGAAGAGGTTTAGAAACAGTCACAGTGGTTTCAAAAGCTCCTGATATTCTTTGGATCAATACATCAAATGTTATGGGACTTTTCCCTCCTTCTCTCTAGCTCTGCTTGTTTTCCTGCTGATGCACAAAGAACCCAGGGCGGGCAATTCTTGAATGTACTGTACTTTCAATCAGAGAAAATATAGCTAATACTTCCTGGATCTTCTAAGAGCAAATATGGCTCTTAGAGAAATGATGGCATGTATGCTGTCTTCACTCCCATCCAACTCTTTTCATCATGGTCTTCATGGAGAAATTGGTGGCTTGCAGGAAGCAAATGCACCAAGAAACAAATGAATCTGTACTGCAGAAAAGTTTCATCTACAAATTTAAATTGTATGCTTTTGAAGATTGGACTTCTGTTGAAGAGCAGAAGAACCTGCCTTATGTAGGACTGGCTACACTATATTGCCTGGCAGCAGATTTGTCTCTGTCTCTGAATACAACTTTGTTTTTCTAATTTTAGCTGAAGATGCCTAGATTGCAAGATTTTTGCATTAGTCCAGCTGCTGAGCTCTGGTGGCTCCCACCAACAACACCTTCTTGAATTACGGTTCCTCATTTTGCAATAGTGACAAACATCTACAGCTCAAGATTAGGATGAGGGTGAGAGTTCGTTCTCTGAACTTGTGGGTTGGTTTCCAAATGTTTCATTGCCAGGCTAGATAACATATTCAGCAGAATTTAGGGGATATCAGTGTTCTTCTGTTTATAAGGGCTTCAGATGTGGGTGTGTCAAGAGCGGGTCTTGGGATGGATCAGCTGTGAGTCATCAGCGAGTCTTGTGATAGGTCTTGTGATAGGGAGGTGAGATCAGGTCAGCATCATTGGGAGGTGAACTGGTGGTGGGGGGGTGTTGCATGGGTTGGTTGAGGGTCGGTGCTGTCTCTGGTTGGCTGTGTAGTTGATTTGGATTCTGAGGGGCTCATGGACTGGTTATAGGTCAATGTGTCTGTTGATGAAATTGCTTGTGGAGTGCCAAGCTTTGATGAACTCGCAAGTGTGGTGGGTGGTAGTGTGGCCAATGATTTTTGCGTTGCATCAATTGAACTGGTGCTGTTTGGTGTCAGGGTGGGTAGAGATTAAGGATTTGGGATCATGGCATTTGACTGCCAGCTGATGTTCATCGATTCTGGTTTTTAATTGATGTGATGGTTGTCCCCCATAAAATTGGTTGTGATGGTTATAGTTGATTTTGTAAATGACATTGTTTTTTTCATCCTTCTATATTTTTCTTTGGTTCTGGATGATTCCTGGTGGAGTATGGCTGTGAGTTTGTGGGCTATTGTTATTCCTAAGGGTTGGAGGATTCTGGCTGTCATTTCTGACACTCCTTTTGTGCACAGTTCCTTGTTTATTACCTCAAGCACATTCTTCCATTCCAAAGAAGGGGAAGGGGAAGCTAGAAAGAGAAAATTTGCTTTAGAAGGGGATGGAGTATAGTCACATGTAGCCAATGTGGGTTTGTATGTGCCATCTTTCATTTTACTATCATTTCTCCAGCAATCTGTTGCAGTTTCCTTGACTTCTCACAGTTCCATTAAAAAGCAAAAGGACTAAGGAACAGCTCTTGAAAGATGTTTCCAGAAGATGTCCAAGACTGATGCAACTGTTACTGTTAAGTAACTATTACTGCCCTTGAGAAAGTTTTGGAGAATTTCTTCTTTCCTTGGAAAAATTGAGAGAAATTGTCCATCCAACTTCTCTGCTCACACATTGGGTGGAGAATTTCAGAAGGCCATTTCTGACTACTGTTAATGTCACATGACATAGAGATAAATTACAGTCCCTCATTTTTTCTTTTTTTTCAAAGTGAGCCTGCTCCGTCCTGGCTCTATTTAGAAGTTTTGGATGATAATAACCCCAAACAACAGGGAGCTTGGACAGGGATAAAGATAATTGTTGTCCAAAATATTTGGCAGAAGGAACAATTCTAAATAGCTTGTAGCATCCTGCATACAGAAGGAATATGAATAATATGAAATTTGGAATGAAATATCTAATACCGAGAGTCTTGGAAAATATGGTAGGCTCTGATTGCTGGCAGAATGTTCTTCCCTTCAAATTTCTTTCCTTTGATGTTTTAATCATTCCTATTAGTTAGATGCCTCTTAGCACTGATTGTTAAAATATATAGTCTGGAAGCTCACCAAATATTAGCCATTAAAACAATCTGAGAATCTGTTGCTCCTTTCTACCTTGGCCAATAAACATAATTGATTGTGATCATTATGCATCAGGATATTATTCTGGTCTGGCTTGGAGATGTTGCTTGCTGTTTCACAGAACTAAAAGCAGAAATAAGACCAGACCATATGTGGGAGAAACATCCCATTTGGAAGATATTGAGTTTTGCTGTTGCTGACTTACCTCCTCCATGCTTCCTACATGAAGTAGATCGAGTGGGAAGTGGCTGGTGTGTGTGGGCGTGAAAATAAGCCTCCTTCCTATAAAATCCATTCAGAGAACACAAAGGAGCAGATATGGTTTAATTCTGCTCCAGCCCAGATTGCGGGAGAGAAAGTACTTTTAAAATTATTATGATTTAATTGACTAATTCATTGGAAATTGCTGTGTTATGGCTTTTCATGGGCTGTAGTGCTTATGATGAGCTATAAACAGGTAATACTCAGCCTTAAAATTATATTGTGGAGGTAAAAAAGGCAATTAGATTTGCTGGCCTTCCTAGGTATGATTTTCAGTAATCAGTCTTTGCTGTTTTACACTACTAGTATATTTAAACCAAGTACCTATCTTTAAATTTAAGACACCACTAACCATACAACATTTTAATGGACTAGGAACAGCCATGCTGGAAGAGACTTTTTTTTAAAAAAACCTTTACTCTTTAAAGATGTGTCCTTGTGATGAAGAGGCATTTTATATTATGATCAATGTATCGTTGAATTGCCCATTTTATTAAAATGCATGGTGATGCTTTATATCCCCCTCATTTAAGGGCTATTTGGTTTTGTTTTTTTTTTGTTAGCCAGCATTCAGTTTCTTTGAATGTGGCCAAGTTTTGTTTTATTGTTTGTGAAATCCTCTGCAATTATGGTGATGCAGTGGTTAGAAGGCAGTATTGCAGGCTGCCCACAGGCAAAATCCTGATTTGCTCAAGGTTGACTCAGCCTTCGCCCTTCCGAGGTTAGTAAAATGAGGACGAAAATTGTTGGGGGCAATATGCTGACTCTGTAAACAGCTTAGAGAGAGTTGTAAACCACTGTGAAGTAGTATATAAGGTAAGTCTAAGTGCTATTGTTATCTTCCTTCCTTCCGTCCTTCCTTCCTTCCTTCCGTCCGTCCGTCCCTCCCAGTGATTAGAATGCAATATTACAGGCTAACTCTGCCCAAAGCCAGGAATTTGATCTTGACTGGTTCAAGGTTGACTCAGCCTTCCGCCCTTCTGAGGTCAATAAAATGAGGACAAAGATTGTTGGGGGACAATATGCTGACATTGTAAACTACTTAGCAAGGGCAGTAATGTTCTACCAAGCAGTATGTAAATCTAAGCACTATTGCTATTGCAACCAATTATATTGATTATTTCTAGGTTTTGTTTATTTTTATTTTTGTTCATTTATACTCTTTAATTTTTACTTTTTTAAAGGGGAATTCTGGCCATTTACTATTATTTGATGAAGACAATAATGGTGCAGTGATACACTATAAATGAGTAAAACAAATGCCATTAACATTAATGACAGTCTTTCAGAACTGGCAAGCGTAAGTCAGAGGGTCGAGTGAACCCAGCCAAGTAAGTTAACTGTAAAATGTAAATGAAATGTTCTCTCCCATTGAACTCAAACCCCTATGATGCTAGGAATACATCCATGTCCATTCTGGAAACAGAATAGAAGTGTTCTGTTGTTGCTGTTGTTGTTGATTACATTTCCTGTCTGTGTGACACTCCTGCAATTTCTTGGTGTCACCTTCCCAAGATCAGCCAGGATGCCATCAAGATGCTGCAATTTGCTGAGCAGTTAATTAAATAAACCCTAGTTTAACCAATAAAGGGTGACTGCATTGTTCAAATATTTTATTAGCTTATCAAAATATAAAATACATAAATATAAAGAAAAATGGAAATAATAGTAAAGGAAAGGAGGAAAAGGGAAAGAGAGAAAAGTGGAAAATTTCCATAAAGTGGAAATAGAAAAAAAACATTGACTTCCAACTCCTTTTGGTGCAGTAGATTAAAGTAATAACATGAAAACCCAACTTTTTACTTTTATATAATAATATACACTAGTCACTTCTATAACAACAAACCTATCTAATCAGATAAACCCAATATTAATATTTCATTTTTTCCCACCTCAAGCCAGTGGTGAAATTCAATTTTTTTTACTATCGGTTCTGTGGGTGTGGCCACATGATTAAACATCACCAAGCCCAGAATTAAATTTCACCAAAATTATAATGTAATAAATGGAGAGGCAGTTTCTGTGATTATATAATAAAGATTAGGCTAGAAACAACTGCTTTATTTGCAGGATTAACCCTACAAAGTGGGAAAAAACAAAAGGAGATTTCTTCTAATAATCGGTGCGAACCAGCTGAATTTCACCTCTGCCTCAAGCATAAAGTCCAAAAGCGGTTTCCAAGTCCAAGGGTGACCATATTGTATGAATGTGATGATTAAGAACTGCTAGGTGCAAACTGCATGGATACACTGAAATTCACCTGCAAGTGAGTGGATGGACAGAGAAACAAAGAAATGGAGATTTGTGTAATCCAATAGGTCGGTTATTGTGGTACAGGAGCAAATAGACCAGTTATCGTGGTACAGGTTTTTTTTTTAAACCCTACAGCAGAGATGGAAGAACTTTGTAGGGAGATTCTGGAAGGTTCCCATCTCTGCCCATCTTGAAATTTCCCTACAAGCATTTTAAATCAGGTATAAATTCATGTTGGTATCTAGAAAGGGTCTTGTCTGAATGAAACCACATGGATTGATGACACCAACAGTATTGGGGGGAAGCAGTGTTTTCAGCCTTTGCAACTTTAAGATATGAGAGGTCAACTCCCAGAATTCTCCAGCCATTCTGGGAGTTGACCTCTCATATCTTAAAGTTGCAAAGGCTGAGAAACATTGGGCTAAAGCTTGGCCTTCCTGGGACCAAGCAAAGCAAGCAGGACAATTGAAAAGGCTGAGTATTTTCCTAAAATAAAGAAAAAAAAATCACAGCAACACAAACGTATTGTGGAAGTAAGTCTTTTTAGAGCCAGGAATGAAGAGTTAGAAGAAAGGGGGGGGGGGGGGGAAATCAAGCAGAACAGCCCAAATGCAAGCCAGTCTCTTTTTCCTCCCAATCGGCTGATATACGATTATGCTTTTTCTACAATTGCAATCAATAAAGTGGGCAACGGGGCAGGATGGAAAGCTCATACCACAAGGGATCTCATTAGTTTTAATGGCAGTGATAATTCACCCTGTAGAGCTGGCTTTGCTTCAAAAAACCCAAACCAAACCAAGACGGTTTGTCTCCGCGACAATCCTCTCACCCCTTCAATATTTGTAGACTCTCATTTGCAGAGAAGAGGTGAAGAGGCTTCCACGCTGACGTTCCCAATAAAGATTTAAGCTGACTGGAATATTAAAGAGCAGTGAGAACTTTGGTGCCAAAACAGGCAAATTTGGAACTGGATCACTGGGATGAATTAATGCTTACTAGCACTATCTGAATTTATTTTGGCAAATAACTGCAAAACAGAAACTCCTTTTCAGTGTTACAAGGAAACTCAGAGTCCTGAAAACTGAGCTCCTGATCTTATGCTCCTCAAGCATTTTGACTTAAGAAAGCCCAAGTCATCCATCCATCCATCCATCCATC
>JAEANM010002787.1:0-16012 GCA_017656035.1 Myanophis thanlyinensis | reverse complement strand
CCAGGCTAACTCTGCATGGCCAACTTCCGTCTTCCCCCCCCCCCCCCCCGTGATTTAGGACCTCACTGTCTGAGGTATCCAAGCTGAGAAGAGCCCCCCCCCCACCTCCCAAGGACCCGTCCAAGGCCCGTTTTTTCTGACCTGATGAGATGTCCAGGTCAGAGAACACCCCTGCACTCTCTGAGCAGTTCTGCTTGGCCCTCAAGAATGTATGAAAATCCGTCTCCTTCTCATTGCAGAAGGACCCAGGAGCTCATTCAAGTATTTATCTTTGTTTAAGCGTTTAGTTTTTTCTATCCTGCTTTTGTTTTGTGCCTATGTTAGCCAACTAAGGACTTGCCAGAGGAGAATTTAGCACATTTGGCTCATTGTTAGAGAACTGAATAAGGAAATAATGGGATGTAGCCAGTCTGTTGCCAAGCCCTTAGACCAGCGGGAAATGGGAGTGGGGTGGGGTTCAGAGGTTCCCTGAGCTGGCTGCCCAAAGATCCACCGCTGTTCCACCATTCCACATTCCAGCACTTCTATAACATACACACACGCACGCGCGCGCGCGCCTTTTGCATCCTTGACACAGAACGCTGCCTCCTTAAGGAGGAGGAATGCCAGCTGGACAGATGCCTATGTGCACCTGTGCACCAGACTGGTTCCTGTCCAATGAGCATCATATACGTGCAGGGAGACTGCAAGGAGGAACGTTTTGTTTCTGCTAAGGGTGAAGCCATTGTGGAACAAAGAGGTGTCTAAAGGCTTCCCCCTCCCCACTTGCCCCGTTGAGCTCCTCTGGGCTTTTGACAGGTGGTCTCTCCCCGCTGCTCTGCCCCGCCCTCCCATCTTTTTCTGGAGAAGCATCCGAGGGCCTCAACCCTCTCCACGACCCCCACCTCCTCCCCCACCTTGCAGCACGAAGTAGCATCCCGGCCGGAGGACCCGGGATTGGTGATGCGCTGTCCCCAGATACCCTGAACGTCGAGGAAGGGCCAGGCAGCCGCCTCGAAGAAGAGCCCGGCCCGGGACCCCTTTTGTGTCTGGCTTACTCAGCTTCTCTCCCAACAGTTCTGGGTAGAGAAACCGAGAAGCTTCCTTTGCCCCCATCATTCGAATACTTTCAAAATATTCAGCTTTGCTATTTTCATATTTTCCAGACTGAGCAAACGCCTGCCTGCTTGCTTTGCAACCCTCTGAAAGTGTGAATTGTCTGGGCCTGCGAACTGAGCCCTTGGCCTGGGCCTTCCGGATGAAGGGAAGCCCTCTCCTCTCCTCCCCACCCACCCCCTTTTCTCTTTCTCGTCGTCCTGCCTCGCTTTGTTCCGCCGAGGTCTTCCCTCTCCGAAGACGAGAGGAGCTCCGCCCCGGCTGCTCGTGCCGGATTTTTTCTTCTGGAAACCCGACGTTTGGAAGTCGCCCCGCGCAGGGCCTGTCATCCTCCTTCTGGCAGAGGGTTGTCCAGAAAGGCCTCCGCTGCTCTTGAACGGGGATTCTCCGCGCCGCTGGGCTTCCTGCTTGGGGACTACGGCGATCGAGAACCGGGAAGCTGCCTGCCGGCGGTGGCAAACTTCAGTTCTGAGACGGCTGCGGCGTTCCTCCAGTCCTCCCCTCCAGGCGTTCCCTTCGATTGCAGCCGATCCCCTCTGACAACCCTCCGTGGGACAGGGGCGGGCCTTCCAGCGTAACCCTTTTGCCAGCCAGGTCGCAAGCAGGGATGCTGCAGCTCCCACCCACCCACCCACCGCGCCTCCAGTCATCTAGTCCTGACTGTCCAAAAGCCCGTCCCGTCCAGCTTCCCCGGCAAATGTCGCCCATCCTGAAGCCCCGCGGGGTCCCTGGCGATCCAGTCACGTAGGAGGACACGCAGGACGGACCAGCGGCCCTTTGGGGCTTGCCTTCGCGGAGTACGGTCGTGCGTTTCGGGATAAAGTCTGCCTAATTCCCGACTGGGGCCTCAGGTTGTCGACCGTCTAGTCCACGCCTCTCCGGGGTTGGGGGGAGGCTTTAGAAAGCCGCCAGCATCTTGGGTCGTCGCTCCCCGCCTTCTCTGTCTCTCGGTGAGATAGGGTTGCTCTTTCACCGGCGGAGCAGATGGCGAACCGCGCCCGACGGCTAATTGAATTGTTCTGGGTGAAGGCGCGGCGGGGAGGAGCGGGAGACGAGCCCCGCCCGCTCAGCTTCTGGCGGGGCCTCGGCTCTGCCCCATTTTTCTTCATTAGGGAGCCCTCCCCATCCCGGTCGTTTGGATTCCTGCGAGGCTACTCCAGTTCGCAACGGCTTTCTGCCCGCAAACCCCCAGCCCGGATCCAGGCCAACCCTGAGATCTCAAAGACCCCTGAGACCTTTTCTCCGAGGGCTTTGAGCCCCTTCAGCTGAGCCAAACTGGATTCCAGATCTTTCCTCTACCGACACCAAGAACGAGTCGGGCCCCGATCCCCCGGCCACTCACCAACGTCGTTGTTCTGGCCTCCGCCATTTATTCGTCTCTTGCAGCACGTCAACTTTAGCTAATGTTTCGTCTCCCCTTCCCCCGCTTGCCCCGTCGCCACACAAATGCTGGAAGCGGGTTTGGCATCAAGTACGTCCTTTTATTCCAAATATATATACCACACGCGACCGAAAAATGAGGTGGGGGCAGCGGCGGAGGGACAGAAGGCCGGGTTGCCATCCGTTTCTGGAGGGATCTCCTGGCGGGCTCGGTAGGCCGGGTTGCCGGGCCCAGCGATGCCGGCCTCGGATCTCTTCGTCCCACCACGACTCTGAAAGGGCGCGAGCGGCTACTCTAGCCCGGCCCGCCGTCTACTCCAAGTCACCCGCTCTCCTGCTCCGCAGGTGCCCCGATGGCACCTCACTCAAAGAAGGACGCAAACTCACAAACAGACAAAATAGCCGAGGCCACAGGGACAATGGGACGCTGGAAAAATAACAACAATAATAATAAAATTAAACTTTTAAAAATTGCACCAAAACTTCCCCACTGAAAAAAGGGGGCGGGGAGGAGAGCGGGAAGGAAGAATGCGGGTGGGGAGCCTGGCGATCGTCCAGCACATGCGGAATTGCGGATCAGGAATGGGAGGAGCGCTTAAGGTGCGGTGCATGGCGGGGAGGGGGAGGGGGAGGGGGCTGCGGGAATCCAGCAGAGACAGATGCAGT
Organism: Myanophis thanlyinensis; assembly: GCA_017656035.1. Lineage (NCBI taxonomy): Eukaryota > Metazoa > Chordata > Lepidosauria > Squamata > Homalopsidae > Myanophis > Myanophis thanlyinensis. The sequence continues at coordinate 12,871 of JAEANM010002787.1, read as the reverse complement.
CCGGGGGAGGCAGGGGCGATAGGAATGGTCCTGTAGCCCAGTCTTGTACTCCACTTCAAGCGGCCTTGCTATCCAGAGGCAAGAAGCAGGAAGGCGGCAGTATCGCCCCCACACCGGCCCTCAGTCTCCCACGTCGATCTCTTCTTCCTCCTCCTCCTCTTCCTCGCCGTCGGAGAAAGCGTCCGTGGAGTGGCGTGAGGCGCTGGGTGAGGGTGGGGGCGATATGCGGGAGAGGTTGCCCCCGCGGACTCGGGCAGGTCCAGAGACGCCCGGGGGCTCCAGCTCGGGCATACTGGCCAGCTTCTCCAGGGCGGCGGGGGGCAACTTCTTGAGCGACTCCACGTCGGCCTTCATCTCCTCCAGGTCTCGCTTCAGTTTGGCCCGGCGGTTCTGGAACCAGGTGATCACCTGCGCGTTGCTCAGGCCCAGCTGTGCCGCGATGTGGTCTCGGTCAGCGGGAGAGAGATACTTCTGGTAGAGGAAGCGCTTCTCCAGCTCGTAGATCTGGTGGTTGGTGAAAGCCGTGCGCGACTTGCGCCGCTTTTTGGAGGGAGGGCGCGGCCCGAAGGCGTCCACCTGATCCCGGCCTGCAGGAAAGGCAAGAAAGAGCCGAGGTTGCTTTAGGTTACTTGGCCGGCTGGCTGCCCAACCTTCCAAGCCGGGGCTTGGTGTGCCCGCGCTCTAGGCCGCGCCAGCGCCAGGGCCAAGGCAAGCGGAGCGGGGACTCAGAAGGGAGCTGGAGTGCCTAGACCAGCTGCCTCGCCGCCGCCGCCTCTTCCCTCCCCACCCCCTCCTCCTAAGTCTCCGGACGCCTGCAGGCATCGCCTCCCGGAGCGAAAGTCCCCCTTTTGTTGTGTATGTAACTGTGCTTGTGGTGGTGGGGAACCTGGGCAGGAAGGAAAAAGCACCTCCACAGCACTCCTGCAACAGGAGACGAACCCCCTCCTCCTGCGCTCCTGCCGAATCTCCTGTTGAGGCCTTCGGGCTTCAGGAGAAAAGAAAACGTCCCTCGTGCGGCCCTCCGGAGCCCGCTCCCATCTGCAACGCACTCCACCGAAGACTACAATTATTTCCTATTTCAAAACGAAACCCCTTTTCCGGAGCGCAGGAAAAGTCTCTTTCCCCAATATCCCTCCGATATTGGGGAGCCGGAGCCGTCTGGATGCGACCATTTGGAGCCAAATTGAGGCCTGAGAAGGAAGCATAGTCCCCACCCGTTCTCTTTGGTTTGGGGAGAAAGGCGGAGAGGCTCTGAGCCCCCCTGAAATTCGTATTTTAACTGCAGCCTCCCCTTCCTGGCAGGGACTCGAAGGCCTCGGGTGAAAACCCCGGCAGGCACAGGCATTCCTTAGAGGCAGCAGCCCCTTCGGAAGCGGACCTGGCGAGAATCCTTTGAATCTATCCACTGATCTCTCTCACTTTTCAGGCGGAAGGGATCAAAGCGGACCCAGGCCTTCCAGCTTGGCAGAATCCCGCCGCTACCGGGCAAATGTTTTTATAAGGGGACACTGGGAACCCGATCCTCCAGCAGGGAGAGGCAGAAAAAGGGGGTTTGGCCCAGGGTGCGGGGTTAGGGGTTAAACCTGTCCTGGGTATGTTAAAAGTGCCTAGAGAAATTGCTTCTATACAATGAAAAAATGCTCTCCAAAACCCCAAAGCAGGATTCAGACGACCGGTAGCGATTTGCTCGCTCGGATTTCCTTGTTTTGCGAATCCCTCCAATTGTTCTGGATATAAAGGACTCGAAGGGCTGGTCTCTCCCGCCGAATTTTTCTCAACCTCCTGACCCATGTCTGAAATGCTGGGTTCTCTAGCTAATAGAAGTTGTTTTGTGCCTTCTACTTTCTAGTAATTTCTAGGTAGAATAAATGCAGAAACACCGTCCAAGACCGCGTTTCAGTAGCGCCTAATGAAAAAACAAAGATCTTTACAGTAAGCTTGAAGTTAAAGCAATCGACTGATTTGATTGAAAGAAGCGCAAATCAGCCGATTTTGCGTGCCCCTTTAAAAAAAAAAAACTGAGCGCAGGAATTAGGGAGGCATTTTTCCATTTGTACTTTTGAAAAAAATTGCCGAAGGCTAAACAATTATAAAAACAAAGCAGGGAAGAAGAGGGGTGCAAAATATTCCTTGATTTAGTACGGAAATAAGGGTTTCTTGAAATGGCTAAAAAGTTCAGGTAGAAAAAGGAGAAACAATTTAAAATAAATAATATAAGGTTAATATAATTTAATGATTTGTAATAAATTCTTAGGATTAGATGTGTTTGTGTATTATATTTTACTATAGAATAAAATAAGACCATAATAAAAATTTGTAGATTTAACTGCATTGGTGCAAAACAATGTAATAAAAATATCTATAATTGTAGTTGTATATAATATAGTAACATTATGATTACAATAATTATAGTTACGGCTTCAGTAAACTCTCATCCAGCTCATCCTTATTTTGGAAAGGAGACTTTTGCAGGGAGAAATCTCTCAATTTGACTGCCCAACAAATTTCCGAGCACTGCTGCTGTTGTTAATTAATTATTTTGTTTTATTATCTTAAATTATGTGCCTGCCATTTCCAAAAGTTCTGAAATAATATTAGTTATTAAATTAAAATACTAAATACTATTTATTATTTAAATAATTCCGACGATTTTAAATGAAAACAACATCAGGGTTTTTTTATAGTCAGGATAGGCGATTTAAATAAAACATTTTAAAATTGAGATTCAGGTGGAAAATTGTTTTGAGGAACAAAAAGATTATAAACAATGGATGCACATTCTGGCTAAAAGTTTCTCACCGAGTGGGAAGGACCAGTTGATCCCGGCCGGATTTGAGGTGGACATGGATCCCTAGGCCGCCAAACTGAGGCCGGGCTGGATCCAGGATCCCTGGATGTGGTAACAAAGAATTGGGGTCCTTGAAGGCGCCGTGCGGAGGGTCGGAAAGGCGGTGGCGGTGGGGAGCAAGGGAGTTTCAATACATAACGGGACTTGCATCCGAGCTCGGCGGTTTGGATTCCCGGATACTTCCGCTGAGACTGGACCGACCTTAACCCGGTTTGTTTCTGGTCGCCCAGCGGCAACGGAGAGAACCGTTCCGGAGACAATTGCGACAAGGTTCTGTCGCCCGCCCGCCTGCCCGCGGACCTCCGCTCGGAAGTCGGAGCGGAATACCGTCGGAGCAGGCAGGGCTTCTGGGCTTCAACCGAACTAGCAGGTCAGAACAGCGGCCTGAGGAAATCTGCGGGCTACCGGCTGGGCTTGGAGCAGGAATGAAGGTGCCACTTGGATTGTTTTTGTGGATCGGGACACGGGAAAAATTCTGCGGCCATAGAAATCATTAGTGGGGCGACGGGCGAGCACCCTACGGTTCTTCTCCACGCCGAGCGCTGCCGCGATGGGGTCTTCCGGGGCACTGCAAGGTGGAAGCAGCCGTGCTTCCTTCAGGCCTCTTTGCGGCAAGCGACCCCCGGGTTCCCGCCGAGCGACCAGGGAGCGGAACTAGCGGCCTGGTCCACTCTTGCTCTGCCCGTGACCCTTTCCGTGCTCAACCGCCCTTACCTTCGGCCGCCTGAAGCACGTTGAGTTCCAGCCCCTTGAACGTCTTGCTAGCCAGCTCCTCCAGCGCGCAGAGCGGAGAGTCGGGCGCAGGCACACCGTTCCGCGGGGGTCCAGCCGAGCCGGCAACCTTTTCCAGCAGGCGGGCGGCAGGGGCTTTGTGCCCAGAAGGTTTGCTGAGAATGTCTTCGATGCTGAAGGGGGTGAGAGGTTTGCTGGAAATGGCAGGGGGAGGGAGCTGGTCCAGGGGGCTCCGGCGCCTCTCTTCTGCTGCGCCCGGCTGCGGCAGCGCGGGAACAGCCTTCCCTTCCTTCGCGGATGTCATTGCCGGGGGAGGGAGGGAGGGAAGGGGAAGGACAGGCTCCGGCTTGTCCCAAGCGCCAGAGAGGGCCGGGCGAGGATTCAGCACCCCCTGCGGGTCATTGCGAGGCTGCCCTCGGGCCTCAAGAAACCAGGCGCGCTAGCCCTGGATGGTGCTGAGCGGCCCTCGATCCCGGCCTAGGCGTTCAGAGTGGCACAATGCCCCCGCCCATCCCCCTTCTGGGCTGCGTCTCTTGTGGCGCGGGGGGGGGGGTGTTGGGCGCCTATCGGGTCTCCTGCGCCTCTCGCCGTTGGCGAGCCCGTACAGTCGCAACCAAGCCCGCTCGGGCGCTCCAGCCTTAAAGGCGCACAGGCTGGGCCATCGGCTGGGCACGGCGTAGGAGGAGCTAGCGGCGAAGTGTTAGCAAAGTTCCTGAGTCTGAGGGGGGGAGGCGTGGGGGAACGGGGGCGGGAAGGGAAGGGGATCCCCGCTTCTCAGGCCTACTGGGCGAAGGAACCACCGCCTCGTCGCTCTGCCGGAACTTGCAGGTCGGCCCGGAATAACCTCTGGTCAGCTCCGGCGCCCCGGCCCTGGCGGCCCCAAGCTGCACGGAGGTGCATCTCCAGAGACCCCTTCGGCCGTCCAGGTAACGCCTTCCATGCGGACTTTGCTTATCCGGGCAGCTCCTGCCTCCCACCAACCCTTGGAGACAACGGGCTACCTTCTCCGGATCTCTCAACTACCGCAATTCCCTCGGGGAGGCCAGGAGAAAACCCCTGAGGCTTGGAAGCTCGTGTCCCCGCCCGATCCACCTCTTTAGCTCTGCTGGAGAGGCGGAAGCCATTACTAACGCCCTTACCCTGCAGCGGAGAAGCCCCTTTCTCCCCCTCCTTTCTCTGCAGGAGGGATCGGGAGGGGCGCTCCGTTATTCTGGGGGCCTTAGTTACAGCCTTCCAGCCTTGCCTATCGCTCGGCCTTACAAAGGAATCGCTTGGCGTCGGAGAGATCCGGTTCAGTTTCCAACGGTTTCCTCGGTCTCCAACGGGGATCGGTGCGGGAGTGAAACAGAGAGAAGCTCCGCTCTGGCTCCAGCCTTCCAGGGCCGGGTGCGGACACCGCTTGTTGCCCAAGGGTCAGTTATTGCCTCCCCCCCCCCCCCCGCTTGTTTAACGTTTGTTGATTTTAGCCGCGCAGTTGTTTCTTCTTCTGAGGCCGATTCAGAGGGTCCCCTTGCCACTCCCGTGCTCGCGCTCCTTCCTTCACAGGCTCCGTCGATTCGCCTCTCCACCGGCACCTCAGCTCTTGCTCTGGCGGATCCCGGACGCAAAGAGGAGAGGAGCCAGGCCGCACATTTGTCTACGCCCTACTGCTACTTTTCGCCCAGCCTGGGGCGCCCACCGTCTTTTCGGGTTCCTCCCTGCGCTGCCCGTTCGGGGACCTCGCTCCGTTCCTTCCTTGCCGCCTCTCGGGAAGAACCGCTCTTGCGCTCCTTTAGGACCAGGCGAAAGTCTCGGCCGGCGCCGGTGCTTCTCAGGTTCGCATGGATCAGGCCCGCCTTGCCTGGGCAACTTCGCCGCCTGTGGCCCAGCTGGGCGCTCAGCCCTCCCCCCCTCCCGCCGCTGCTAATGCAAGGCAGACGCGCAATATCCCAGTAAAAGGGAGTCATAAAAAGCGACTCCCCCCTCGCCATAAAGAGCTTTTCAAAGTCCCGCGCGGCCGCCTGCCTGAAGTTGAGGGCCGGCTGGGACGCTCCGGAGCTCTTCGGTGGTGAGGCCAGGCCAGCCTCCCCGAGGAAGGGGCCTCTTGGGGCGCCCTCATCCCACCAGGGGCGGCACCCGGTGTTCCTCCCCTACTCCGTGCTCTTACTTGCTTGCAGTTTTATGGGCTCCCTCGCTCTAAATGGCCCATAAAAGCGCCGCGTCTGGGAGTGATTAAGCCCCGCAGCGCAGGATTCTTGGGCAGGTTTTGGATTTCACTGTCCCGGCAGGCCGTAAAAACCTCAGACAAATAGCTCCATGATCCCGTAAGCTTGTAAACCTCTTCCCTTGCCGGTGCCCTCCTCGGCCAGCTGCGGAGAGGCCGTGTCTTCCGGGACCAGGGAAAGCAGCGCTCTGGCAGGCTGGAGAGCCGCCGGGAGGGAGCAGGGCAGCCGACAGCAGGCGGAAAATTGCACGCGGGCCCGCAGGCCCCCAGCCAAGCCCTCTCCAGGCCGGACGCAGCCTCCCCCTCCTGTCTTCGGGCAAATGGAGGTTGGGCCGCTAGCTCGGGGCGGGAGAGCCGACCTTTCCTCCTTCCAAGGGAGAAGCGGGCAAGCAGGCGCCCTTTCTCCAAAGCTCCCACTGAATGGAAGCTGCTAACTCTCTTCTTCTCCTCTGAACCCCTCCCCACCTCTACCTTCTAGAAAAAGCTTTGCTCCCTTGGAATTAGAGGCGAGATTCGTGCAGGGGACGGCGAGGTGGGCGGGGCCCCTCTTGGAGTGTCTTCCACAAAGACCGAAAACAGTGACCGGAAGGGAAGAGTGGAAAACCCACGCCCTATTTGTAAAGGTGTCTTCTCCGATTTCCAGCGCCTGAGAGCTCGTAGTCCGGCATCAGTTTCGGGTTTGGTCCGATTTGTCCCCTCTAGCATTTGCAAGTCGCCAGGCTTCCTGGATTCCGGCCTAACTTCTGCACGCGAGGGGACTGCGCGCCAGCTTCCCACTCTGTTCTCTATCCCACAAGCACAGCCGGCGCTCCGTCAAAAGTGAGGAGAACGCCGAGGCTCTCGCTCTGGGCCCAGGGAGAAACAGCAAGAGGACTGCGGCCGCCTCAGTCCCTCGCAGCTAAACCGCTGCGCTCCAGCCCAAACGGCAGGTAACGAAGTTCAACGCAGCTGCGCGTTTCCCAGCCGGTTTCCCCGACGCCCAGCAACTGCGACGCTCTCGTGTGAAGGTGCCTCGAGCTATCTGCACGATTCGCTGCGAGGAAACCAAAGGCCGTTGGCCCCCTCTCCTCTCCTCTCCCCTTCTCCCTTTGCTTCGCCGTGAGGCTGGCTGGGGGTGGGGGCTAGAAAACGAGCCTCTGCTCGAAGTTTTGCCCCGCGCGGAAGACCAGATCGGAATTTACTCCTTTTGCCGAGACATATTCCGATGGGAGCTCCGGAGCTGCTCTTTGCCCGGCCCTTCCACGCCAAGAAACGTACGAAGGGCCCGGGCGCTTTCCTCGTGAGGCCTGACGGCACTGGCCGCGGGAAGACAGCCGTTTTCCCGCGCTTGGGAAGTCCCCGACCTGCCGACTAGTTGAGAAACGCGGAAGGGGCAACATCTCAGCGCCTCCCAGAAGACTCCCGCCCTGGGACGATGCTGAGAAGGCGGCTCGGTGCGTTTAGGCCAAAGATCATCCGGACAAGCTCGGACAACCTAGCCTAGCGCGATACAAGTTTCCGCCTCTCGCCTAGGTTTCGGGTCGGGATTTCTCGCCCGCCAAGATGTTTGTCCCAGGCCGGCGGAGGAATGTTAAACGCAGCTGTCACTCTGCCTGGTCTCGCTCGCTTCTACCGGCCGGAGCCTTTAATCCCCGCGTGCAGTGATAGATGGGCCGTTTACACGAGCGATTAGGAACGGGCGGAGTCTACCACCACACTGGAAATGAGGGGGGGGAGAGTGCCCTATAGATGACAATTTTCCTGCACGGAAAAATCCCACCGCCCCGCTTCAGTTGCTGTGGGGCGGGACTGGCGGAAATGGGTGGGGATTTTTTGGTCTGCTGTGCCCGAGGTGGCCCCGTGAGACGCCTTGATCTAGGGGCAGAACCGCTCAGTGGGATTGACGGCCCTTGGGCATCCTGGGGAGAACGGTTTTGCCCGATCCCTGGAAAAGGCCAAAATTTCCTCACCCACCCTCCACATCCTTGTTTTTCCTCCCCCTCATGATCCCTCTTCGGAAGGGGAAATGGCGGTGGGGAAGAGCTGTGACCAGCTGTTCGCCTCTGGCTGGAGAGGCAGCCCCCCCCTGTCAGTTTAGGCCAGGTCGGGACCTCGAAATGCGACAAATATGTCTGACGCTAAATGGGGCCCATTCCGAACTATTCGATTGATCGCGTCTGTCTTCCTTTTTGCCAAGAACCATCTTCGCAAGTTCGAGCACTGCCTCGCAACCCAGGATCGCCGGGTCAGGAGTGGGGACGTTGGCCAGGCCCCTCCCACTGGCGATTATTCCAGCTTGGTGGAGCAAAGGAGGGCCAGGACCCCAGCCAAGCCCCAGCGGGCGCAGGGATTGGACCCGGCCGAGGTGACGCCCCACGCGTCCCGGAGGAGATCGGGGTCGGAGGCGAAAGTTTCTTCTGCCCACCCTCGGCCCGGCCGTCCCTCCCAGGCCGCCTTCGCGGGATATGCGGAAGGGCTCTTTCGGAACGAGGGTGTCTGCAGAATTGTGCGGCGCGGTCGGGGCTCCGCGGCCTACCGTGATCCCGCAGTTTCAGAACAGTGCTGCGTGGGGGGGATGTTTGGATGTTTGGGCGCCCGCTGCCCAGGCTTCCCCCAGTGTCACACTGCCAATGTTCCCCACCCGTAAGGAAGAAAAGGCTCCTGGATAGAGTACATTATCCTTTTTGCGTTCTGCCTCAGTCACACCGCATGTTTCTATAGGATCAGCAGTTTCCAATGCAATCCGTTTATGAGCCGTCGGAAGGACGGCCTGGATCCGTTCGTCTGTTTACACAAGTTTTCAGTAACGCCCATCGTTTCTAGCGCAACAAGGCTTTGCCGACCCGTTCTGGAATAAAGGTGAGCCGTCCCTCCCTCTCTGCCTTCGGGACTCCTTCTCCTGCGGTGCGCCAGCCATTATCCTACTAATTTCTTTGGTAATGGGTTTTGGAATACTGTTATCGTTTATTTGGGATAATGGTCCTAATCTTTTTTTTTTTAATCTCAATATCTCGGCTTTCATTTCTTTTGTGTAAATTGCTCAATTCTTTCCCAAAGGTTAGATTTCAACAGCAAGAGATGATATTCACGAGCGTCTGCAGTTGCCCTCGCTGCCCCGTAGGCAATGTTGCCCCGGCTGCTAATAAGTAGACTCCAGGTTTATTGTCTATTAAAATTATATGATGCCCACTTCACTACCAAGCGAGTTTGGGTGGCAGGTAACCTTCCGGTTGAATTTGTTGCAATCTGCTCTTTGTAAAGCAGCATTGAAGACAATCTGCCACTCCCAAAAGAGGAAGCAAACGATCGCGCATTTGTGGAGGTGCGACACCACTCCTGTCCCACAATGGCTGGTTGTTTCCCACGTTTTCCTGTGCAACGTGTTTCCCAGACTTTCTCGGCCTGCCCACCGTGGGTCAGGAGAAGGCTCGAAAAGAGCTTCGGGGCAACTCGGAGCAGAGCAAGAGGCGTTGGGCTCTCGAAGGTTCCGCCTGGAATATGTTGATCTTCAAGCGTGAAGAAGCACGGAAATGTCTCCCGAGGCAGCCAACCTCACATTGTGTCATGGAGGAGGAGGATTTCTCTGTGGCCTTGTTTTCTTCTGGAATTCCTGCTGTATTTTATTATCCCAATGTACTTACCGTACGTAAAACTGCCCAGCTATTGGAGTGGGATGGCATATAACTTTGCAAAAGAAATTAAATTATGTGCATAGTCTCAAAACTCACCTAATTTCTTTAATGTGGCCAATTATTAAAACAATTGACCAGAGACCACTGATGTGCTTCCCTGGATGCTCCTTTCCACTGAAGCATTTCTTTCTCATGTTTTTGGGGAGAGGGGCCCATAGTTATAAAGAAATAATTGAACTCCAAGTAGCCACTATTTTTTTTTCCAGAAGCCCTCTGGGATTTGTGCAGCCAAGAGACCTTCTCACAAATAAGGGAAAGACAACCTTGTAATGGCCAAGAACCAGGCCCTGTTATTCTTAAATAGCTGGGGAGACAAAATAATCCTCTGTGGGGCACAACTTGATTTATCAAATTATAAAAAGTGCTGCTATTAAAATAAACCAGACTTGCAATATTTACAGCAACTAAGAAGGACCAAAAACGATTTAAACATTCACTAGAAAAAATATAACGGTAACTTACATCCTAACAAACCATGTTATGGATTAAGTGGTTAAGATAATGGTTAAAACACCAAGCTAGAAACCAGGAGACAATGAGTTCTAGTCCTGCCTTAGACATGAAAGCCCACTGGGTGACTTAGCTCAGCCCATTTCACAAGGTGTTTGTTGTGGTCAAAACAGGAGAAGGAAGGAGTATTAAATGCGTTCTCTGCCTCAAGTTATTTATAAAAAATAATAAAGGCAGGATAAACAAGTAAGTAATCATAATCCTGAACTGAAAACAATAAAAAACAGACTGGCTTCAGAAACACGTTCCTTCTTGTACTGTAGTCCCTCTGGACTAACTCTTCCTTCCTCCAGAAGGTCACCCCTGAGGGGGTTAGGACCTGCTCCTGGAGGAAGCCATTCCATAGAGTAGCTGCTCCTACCCAGGAAGGAGGCTTTTCCACAGAGTTCAGGGGAAGAGTATCCAGTTGCCAAATAGGGTAGCAGATTCTTGCTGGAGAAGACTGTCCTGCAAAGTGTCAGGGCTGTCATGGTGAGGACTGAACCAGAAGAAGCTTATTGGAAGCCAGCCTGGGACCCCCTGTGCTTGTTCAGAGAGCAGGAACCCCTCCCGGAGCAGCTGCCTTCTAGACTGGCTGAGTTTCCAAGCCTTCTTTGTGGGCTCTTTTCTCCTCAAACACTACGTCTGCAGCATTCCAGCTTCCCATTTAGTCAATACATTTTACTTCCTTTACTTGAAGCCAGGTTTTCTTGAGCAGGAGATTCTCTCTTACTGTGTTCATGGTGGATCTATTCAATGTCCAGTCTAGGAGCCTCTGCCTCGGCAAAGGCCCCCAAAGTCAGAGGCTGTGTCCTCCCAGGCTTGGATTTGTTGCAGAAAGAGCCTCGGAGGACCTGCAGCATGGGGAGCAAGAGAGGCGCAAGGGTCCCCACCCCTCATGGTGCTTCTTTGGAGAACAGTATCTTCTGCAAGGAATTAAGACACACTGCATATGGGGCTGTGGTGGGGGAAGGGCTGTCAGAGACAGGCTTGTTTCCCTTCCCTCCATTTTATTTCACGCCTCAGCCAGCTGGCTCCCAGCACGCTGCCCTGATGAAATCAGCCCTTATAAACATGGCAGCAGCATGCAGTGTATCTGCCAGCAGCCCTCACTGGAGATGCCATGTAGGGGAGCTGGACATAGCTGCCTGTGCCCCATAGTCTCCTCAGGTCTCCCATTGGCAGTGCTTCCCCACTGCTGGTCTGCACACCCAGGTGGACTGCAGTCAGCAATCCTCCCACTCAAGATAAAATGTCTCCAGCCAGGGGGTGGGGGTGGGGGGTGACCCAGGCCTGGCGAAAGGGGTGCCATGGAACGGGAACTGTAGCTTAACCAGACACAGACACAGGAGGGGACATGCTTGACTGGTAAAGAAAGTCTCCCAAAATAGAGTACTGCCTTGACATGGTGGAAAAGAGAATTAAGTCTGGATCTTAAGAGGCATTTTCATTTCCCAGAGAGATGCCCTTTGGGAGGAGCAGCATTGACTGCACATCCACCCTTTGCCAACCTAGTTCATCTTGAAAAGTGGGAACAGCAAAAAGTTGTGTTTTTTTGCGATCCCTGTTGTAAATTCAGGAGTGGCAATCTTGAACAAGAGAGCTGGGATCAAGCCAGAGACTCATCTCTCGGTAGAGGAAAGCTTGGCGCCAAAGAGACTTTCCCTGTGAAACTTGACAAAAGGTTTGACATCTTCAACTGCAAGTGTCAGATTGTTCTGTGTTCTGCCCTGCTGGCTGCAAAAGAGAAGCTCACCTTACCTGTACCTGATCCTAAGGAAATGAAGATACCATTGAGGGAACTTGCTTTTCTTAAAGGCCAGAGAGACAAGACTGGTTCTTTTGGGTTGCACCAGATCAGTCTGTCAGATGTGCCAGAGCAGAAATTACTAGGAAAAAGGCAAAAGTGGCAAGACAATGAGAGACGAAGGCTCACTGTATAGAAGTAGAGAAGTATTCCAGATATTTCGATACTGACAAATGATGTACGGTAATTATCACTTATAATGAAAATGATGGACCGACAACTGATGATGAGGATGAAGAAGAATATGATAGACGTTATGAAGAGGCCTGAGCCCAAACACACATGCTGTCTACTTCAAAAGAAAAGACAGAATACAATAGATTAGAAATAACAAAGGCCGCTATGCAGAGCATAAGATATGGTGTCGGTCTATGTGTCACTGCTGTCATTACCATATTACCACAGCTGCCTTTGTCGATGCTGGCTTGATCACTGAAGAAGACAAGAGACTTGTAGTAAACCACAATAAAGTCAAGGAAAAAATTATGAAGTCCCTCGATCAAGAATTTGATGAGCTCTGTAAGAAGGGCAAAATAAAATGCCTTTTCTTCAATGGCTGGCCATAGAGATGCAACTAAAGTTAGGCTGAAGGCAAACAGTTTTTAGACCAGCAATTCCCTCGTGCCATCAAAGAAGAGCATTATTATGAGTGCAGTGAGCCCAGTGGAAGATATTTATCATTTCACTCTGGGGAGAAAGGCTCAGAAACAGGAAAACCTGCTCAAGTGATTGTAGATAATCTGGTGTATTTAATGAAGAAGAAAGGCATTGACAAAAGCTTGAAGGCCATTGAAGGAGATTCTACAAATATTTATACTGGCTGTGAAAGTGATGCCATGCACTGGGTAGAGGTCAAGCTTGACCAGAAGTTGATCTGGCTGGTGTGTGCACAGCATTTGATGAGTTATCCCTACAGCAGGGGTGACAAACTCAATTTAATTGAGGGTCACATCAGGGTTGTGTTTGACCTTAGTGGGGGCAGTGTGGGTGTGGTCAGGGTGGGCGTGGCCATCCCAATGTCACTTGGTGTCAGGTGCACTTGTGGTGCCAAGTGCTAAGGCAGGACTTCCCCCAGACCCTCCCTCCTTGTTATAATCTTCCTTCCTTCCTTCCTTCCGTCC
>JAEANM010002786.1:0-23687 GCA_017656035.1 Myanophis thanlyinensis | reverse complement strand
TATATAATTAGTGATATAATGTCAATGGGGAAGCCAGATTCACTTAACATCATTGTTCCTGACTTAACAATTGCAGTAATTTATTTAACAACTCTAGCAAGAAAAGTTATAAAAGGGGGCAAAATGCACTTAACAAATGCCTCACTTAACAACAGAAATTTGGGATTCAATTGGGATGATAAGTCGAGAATTGGAACTTTGAATCTGAATTATAAGCCCCCTTTTCAGGGTCTGTCGTAACTTCAAAAAAAACTTCAAAAAAACTTCAAAAAAAACTTCAAAAAAACTTCAAAAAAACTTCAAAAAAAACTTCAAGAAACTGCTTGTAATTCAGGGACTACATGTATGGCATTTAGATTTGTTTACCTTGTAGGAAAAAAATCACATTTCACTTATTTTGGCCAAGTCATGAAGGGGAACCCACTGGAGAAAGTAATTATACTTAGAAGAATTAATGATATAGGTAGTCCTTGACTTACAACAATGAAGTCAAGGTAGTCCTTGACTTGCAACAGCACTGAAAAAGCAACTTATGCCCGTTTCTCACACTTATAACCATTGCAGCACCCCCAAGGTCATGTGATCAAAATCCAGACGCTTGGCAACTGGATCTTATTCATGACAGCTGCAGTGTCCTCAGGTCACGTGATTCCCCTTTTGCGACCTTCTGACAAACAAAGTCAATGGGGAAAACCAGATTCACTTAAGAGCCGTGTTACTATTTTAACCGCAGTTATGCACTTAAAAACCGTAGCAAGAAAGATTATAAAATGGGGCAAAATTCACTTAGCAATTGTCTGAATTAGCACCAGAAATTTTGGGCTCAACTATGGTCATAAGTTGAGGACTACCTGTAAAAGGAAAACAGGCCATCAAAGAACACGGTGGCTGGACGCCATAAAAGCTGACTCCAACCAGATCATAAAACAAGTCAAAGAAGCAGTGAAAGATTGGAACATGTGGAGTGACCAGGTCCATTAAATTGACCAAAGGGTTGGACACAACTGGATGGATAATGTCATCATCATCCTCACTTTGTAAGACTGACATCAAGAGGTGTTCCCAGGCATGGACATACAAGTGAGGATAATGGCTGGAACAGTGCAATTGAAGTTCCTGCTGGTTTCCATGTGCAGCGCAATGCACAAGGCACACCTGGGGCATCACAAGGTTGCATCAGCAGCACCATGAAATTTGGACCTCCCACAAAGGCAGACTGCTGCGTTTCTATGATTTTCCATCAAATTTGGACAATTCAAGAGATTGTAAAAGTGGACAATGGATTGTCGATAGTGTTAGCCAGGGAAGTAGACGCACGCATCATGATTTCTCAGAGTAGGGACCGAACTGGTCTAAGCCACCTTGGGGTAGGGGGTGGGCGGGCAGGGGAGTTAGACAGTTTGATCTAAAGGTTAAGGCATCAGGGGAGAAACCAGGAGATGGTGAGTTCTAGTCCCACCTTAGGCATGAAAGCTGGCTAGGTGACCTTGGTTGGACCAATCACAGGAGACTGGGAGTTCTAGTCCCACCTTAGGCATGAAAGCTGGCTGGGTGACCTTGAGCCAATCACAGGCGTTCTCGTCCCACCTTAGGCAGGAAAGCTGGCTGGGCAACTTTAGGACAGTTATTTTTCCTCGGCCCAACTCACCTCACAGAATTGTTGTGTGGAAAATAGAAGAATGAAGGGGTGTTATGCATTTTATTGCCTCAAGCTACCTATAAAGTGACAAAGGCAGGATAAAAATCTAATAAATAAGTAAACATGGCCAGAAGTAGCTTCATCCTGCTTGGTTCTTTCTTTCTATTCTCCAAACTCCTGGAGTTCCAGGCCAAAAGAAGGTTGGTGAAGTCTTCCCCGAGACCTGGCCCTATTGAACTGTGTGTGAGTCCCATACAAATCAAAGGCTGTCAGATTCCTATTCCCACAGGAGGCAGCCACATCCCTGGTGACCATCCCTATCTTTTGACGGGCCCGGAGATGTTTGGTCCCTATCAGTGCCTCTTTTCTCCTCATGTTTTCCCTCTGTTCATGTTCATGGACTTTTTGGGGTGTGGAAAAAAAGCAAATCTTATACAGGTAGTCCTTGACCTACAGCAGTTCGTTCAGTGACTGTTCGTAGTTGAAAAGAGTGACGTATGACTGTTTTTCACACTTACTGTCACTGGAGCAGCCTCATGGTAACATGATCAAAAATCAGATGCTTGGCAACTGACTCATATTTATGATGGTTGCAGTGTCTCAGTGTTATGTGATCCCCTTTTGCCACCGTCTCACAAACAAAGTCAATGGGGAATTCAGATTCACTTCACAACTGTGTTTCTAAGTTACAACTGCAGTGATTCACTTAACAACTGTGATTCATTTAACAACTGTGACAAGAAAGGTCGCAAAATGGGACCAAACTCACTTAACAAATGTCACACTTAACATAAATTTTGGCTTTGATTGTGGGTCATAAATCGAGGACCTGTAATCAGATACATGCAGGGATGTTGTAGTCCACGTAGAGGTAATGTTGATTGAAATAGTACTAGCACCTAGACTTATATACCACTTCACAGTGCTTTGCAGCCCTCTCTAAGTGGTTTACGGAGTCAGCACATTTCCCCCAACAATCTGAGTCCTCATTTTACTGATCTCAAAAGGATGGCAGACTGTGTCAACCTTGAACCTGTGACAATCGAACTTCTGGCAGTTGGCAGAGTTAGCCTGCAATGCTGCCTTTTAACCACAGTTTCACCAGGGCTCTGCCAAAGTGTGGCTTGTTTAAGCGAAACACTGCTTTGCATAATGTGCCAATACCGTTAAAATACTTCTGGTGAACAGCAAGTGGTCAAATGTACATTATTTACTTATTATTTAGTAAGCAAATTTATATAGCCATCCAACTCACACTTAAATGACTCTGGGCAGCTTACAGCATTTTAAAAAATCCACCCTATAATTAAAGAACCACAAATTCCACCCACATCCCTCCAGGGGTACAATAGTGTGGGAAACCAACCGTATCTCAAGGAGAATGACATTCCATTAAAGAAGGGGCCAACACCGAGAAAGTCCTTTTTCATGCTCCCACCAGATGTACCTCCCTAATCAATAGGACCCTTAATATGCCTTGATTTTCCATCCTGGTGGGTTAGGTGGATGTTATAGAGGAGAGACAGTCCTTCACATAGTCTGACCTACTCCAAGTCGTGGAAACTTTAAAAGTGAAAACCAGCTCCTTGCATTGTAGCCAGAATACAGTATATGAATCCTTTAACTTGATCTTCAGATCCATGGGGAACAGTTCAGGATACAGGAAAAAAATATGGTTCAATCTTTCTTTTTCATGTCGTTCCAATTAATTTCATCTATGGTTCTCATATGCTTTGATGATCACCCCTGAATATAATGTAGTGACTTCAGTTTCTCGAAGGAAGATTTATTGTAGGAAAACCATCTTACTTAATTTTACTGGCCCCTAACATGCCCTGGCATGTTTCCTGGCATTTCTAAGCCAGTGCTTCCCAAAGTTTTGACTTCATTACCTGAAACCATTTATCTCCTCAAATTCTGAGGACCTGTCGTAAGTCCTTTCCTCAGCAGCGTCATAAAACTGAATAATAGTCGTTGAATGAAGAGTCATAATAACCTAAGGATCCCCTGTATTATCAAAGCATCACGGAATGATCCTTTCAAGTCATCTCAACCGTTGGATCGGTCATAAGGGAGAGGGGGCGGTATATAAATCAAATAAATAAATAAATAAATAATTTCTTTCAGTGCCATTGTAATTTAAAACAGCGGCTATAGAAATGGTTGTGACTGAAGGATTATGTGTATGCTATTTCTATGTTAAGGGATGTGGTGGCTTAGTGGCTAATATGCTGAGCTTGTCGATCAGAAAGGTCGGCAGTATGTCGGTTTGAATCCCTAGCACCACGTAATGGAGTGAGCTCCCGTTATTTGCCCCAACTTCTGCCAACCTAGCAGTAAAAGCATGTAAAAAAAATGCAAGTAGAAAAATAGGGACGGCTTCGGTGGGAAGGTAACAGTGCTCTGTGCGCCTTTGGCGTTTAGTCATGCCAGCCACATGACCACAGAATTGTCACGAGACAGAGCTGGCTCTTTGGCTTAGAAATGGAGATGAGATCAGATGATCATAGAGTTGGGAACAACTAGCACATATATGCGAGGGAAAACCTTTACCTTTACTTCTATGCTATCTGAATGTAGCAGAGTTTCTTCACCTTGGTCATTTTAAGATGGGTGAACTTCAGTTCCCAGAATTCTCCAGCCATTTATTCTGATGAGAGAGTTCTGGGGCTGAGATCCATCCAATCTCTTAAAATTGCCAAAGTTGAGAAACACTGTTCTATAGTAGGTGATCACTGATAACTTTTTATTACCAAATGATAGGAAAAACATTTTTTCTGTGTACTAAAATTTACATAAAAGAAAAAGGGTGGGTAAAGGGGTTAGTATTATAATTGTTATTTTTGCTACTAACTATTGGCTTTGAATGGATGTACCCAGCCATCCTTTATTCAAGAACTGTTATGAACAAACCCATGAAAAGAGAAATTCAGAGGAATTTGAACCCTTTCAGCCAAAATACAGCAAATAATGAACACAAGAAAAACAAACAACAAACTAATTTTCAGAAGTCATTGTTTATCTTCATATGGAGGTTAAAAAAAATACTCCACAGGATATCTAAAATGTTCGGTTGAGAATATACAAAAAAGGCATAATAAAATTTATATAATTGATTTAAACATGGTTGCAAGAGATAAAAGAAGCAATGCCTCTAGAATAAAATACATACTAACAATTAATTACAATCCTAAAATAAAAAAGAGGATAACAAAATCATTATCAATATGTTTTAACTGCCTTCCTCATTTAACTAAACAATATGTTGAGGAAAATTCTTAAAATTCTGTAATATGTAACTCTTGCTATATAGTGCTAACAAATCTGCTCAAAGAAAGTGTAATAAAACTAAAAAGGGATAAACTCTCTACTTTCATTTGGGAAATATCCCCCACACTCATTTTGTGATGTATCTCTATCAGAGAAAGAATTTGGGAAGAGAAATCTCTCTGGACATATAAAAAGGGAAACAGAAGAAGAAGAAGAAGCAAAACTATTAAGCTAATAGCAAAAAGGGCCAGAAATTTAGTATATTTCTCAAAATGACAGCCAGTTTGGTATAATAGTTGAGGCACAAGGCTAGTAATCAGGAAGCCATGAGTTCTAGTCCCACCTCAGGCATGAGTCAACTGGATGATCTTGGGCCGGTCACGGTCTCTCAGCCCTGGGAAAGGGGCAATAGCAAACCACTTCCAAAAATGTTGCTGGGGAAAATTCAGTGATTAATCCAGGCAACTTGCCAGGAATTAAGACTGACCTAAAGACACACATAACAACAACTAAATAAACCTTCAAAATGTTGAGGGCTGTAATTTGCTGCTGATCAGATGAATATCCTAAGGCAAACATCTTCAGCTGTGAAGGATGGTGTGGGAAAGAAGCTATCTTGTTTCTGTATTTTATTTTGTAGTTTTGGCTTTTTCTTTTCTCTCTGGATTTCCAGTGAGTTGGAGGTGGTCCTTTTAATCTTCAAGAACTAGCTTTGAAGGAACATCTTAGACTCATGCTCAACATTAAGAATTATTATTTGGTTGTTGTTTTTTTTTGTTCTTTCTTTTAGAAAAGAGTAACGGCCACAAGGACATTGCTTATGGGTTTCGGGCCTTTGAAAATCCAATCGAAGTGGTTGGACGCTGAACGGTCAACATCCATGATCTTGTTGACATGAACAGCTCTTTCTCAAGGATGTTTGTTTATTTCTTCACTGGCTTAGAGTTGCTAAAGGTGACAAAGACCACCCCTGTTTCTTGGTGACCATCACCTGAAGGGAAATTTGCTGGGCTGTTGAGATAGCGGCGAAGTATAGGAGAAGCTGTCACTTCATATCTGGTTGGGCAAGACACCATGTCACAAGTGGAGGACGTCTGAGTCTCTGATTGCTTGGTGACGGTTGTGGACGACGTGATGATTTTGTTTCCAAATTCATCTACCTCCTCGTACTGTTCAGTCACTGTCCGGGTAGCCCCGTAGAGTTTGGATCCATCATGGCTCGTTTGCAATTCTAGAATACTTTTCTGTCTCCTAGGATTGTTGGGACTTAAAGCGCTTAAAGAAGTCTTGGAGTTGTAATCAGAAGCTGCCTCTTGGACTGTGTCCTTTTCCTTGGTGCCGTTACTGTTCAGATGTTGAGCCAAGTGCCTAGGGCTGCTGAGCTGTTGCTGTTTAATCAAACCTGCTCCTTTTTTAATTTGGATGACCTCTTGATCCTCTTCACCAAGAGTCCTGCTGTAGCCATCGGACCTCATTGGTTTACTTGGCAAGGAACTGAAAAGATTTGGAGATGATGTCTCTCTTTCAGTGGCCACTTCCATAGGGTGGGATGAAGCTAAAGGCAGAATCTGGGGTGACTCTGTGCTTTTCCGTGCTGCAGATTGAATGGAGATGTAGGATGGAGAAGAAGGAGAAGTTGACCGAGGTTGAATCACACGTGGAACTTCTAGGGACAGTTTGGGTACCTCATGCTGATCAGCCATCTTGTCTTCTTCCCATGATGAATTTTGTGTCCCCTTTTCTTGTTTGGCTTTGCTGGATATAATACTGATTTTGCGTATATTGTTCCCCGCTGCGAGGCTTTGAGAACTTCCAAGCGATTCCTTCAGAAGACCTGAAAGCCCAGCTATGTCCGATTCAGACTTGAGACTAGAAATGGAATAGAGAGCTTTCTTAATGGCATCTTCAATATCCAGAAGTCTACTTAGGGTTTGCTCCTTCAAATGAACAATCTCAGCACTGGCTCGCTCCAGATCTTCAAAAGCTAACTCCACTGACGAGATACTCTCTGAATCATCTTTAAGTTCCTTCAGCTGTTCAGGTTTCTCTACTTTGGGCTGTTTTGTCTGCTGAGGCTTTTCATCTACCACCCAATCGGCCACATTCTCAAAGAGATTTCTCAAGGCCTTGACATCCACCTTTGAGGTCTCCTCTTCAAACTCCTTCACCTGGGTCAATATTTCTTCGAGAGCCTCCTGTTTCCGTAAGTTTTCAAATATCTCCATGGCTTCCTTGACGTTTCCTTTCATGATCTCCTCTTTATGGACAGATAATCTCTTGCGACGTTCTTCTTCACTTTCTTTGCCAACCTTTTCTCTCATGACCACCCCAAGATTTCTCTTCTCTGCATCCCAGTCATTCTTTGTTTCTGGGTCTCTTGAGACATCACTGTTTGCAATCGGATGTCCAGTAAAAACCTGTCTGGCTTCTAAGTCTGAGGACACCAAAGGAGCAGATACTGACCTGTCTGCCTGGGATTCCATGCTTGTTATTTCTGACTTTGATGATGTGACATGTGTCATGACAGTTCCTTTCCTCAGAATGTTGGCATGGGATTTTGCAGACAAATATGGTTTCCTCTGAACTTCTAGATTAGGAAGATTCATTTGGCATTCAAAAGGTGTGAGAGAATCTTGATTCTCAGATAAAGAACATCTCTTTTGTTCTTGGGGTGTCTCCTGGAACCCTTGAAGGTTCTTGGTTAGATGACAGATTCTTCCTTCAGGACTATCCAATCCAGTTTTTATTGTCTCTAATGAAGAGCTGTGGCCAATCAAGTCCACTCTGGCCTTCTCTTTCCTTGCCTTACATTTATCTTCTTCATCCTGCAGAGGCAGTTTGATGAGATCTTTTATTAACTTCTTCTCAACACTGATGTCCTCAACATTGGTCACTTTGGGTGAAGGACACGTAGCTGAATCCTCTCTACATTCCAAATGTCCCCAAATCTCAGCTCCACATGCTTGTTTCATTGTTGGTGAAGTGTTTGGCTTGTTCTGTTCAATCAAGGTGGGAGACTTGGAAGGAGAAGGAAGTGGAGGTGATTTTCCTGGTTGTCCTTTGTTGACACCAGTGGGATGGGGAAGTCCCTCCTTCAAAAGGAATTCTGGTTTTGGGGGAATAATGGGCTTTTTCCTCGGTGGGGCAATCACATCAGGCTTGGGTGGCAGTTGTGGCTTCTCTGAAGGTCTCTGATGACCTGCTTTGGTTGGGGAAGACAAGGGAGTTTTGAGGTCACATGGCTGCGTGGATGGGGAACAGCACCGGACTTCAGTCTGTCTTGGTTGGGATGAGGCTGCATGGATATCAGGTCTCATCAATGAAGCTGGAGGAAGAGGAGGAGGAGGAGGAAAGTCATTAACATCTAGTGAGTCTGCAGGTGCCACCGCTACAGTTACTGCCTGGTCACTAAGACACTCAACCTCCTGTTTCTTTTTACCCATGGAATGTGACTGCCCTGCGTTTCTGTATATCATGGCTGCTTTAAAGTCCCCTTGGGACACATTAACATTAGACTTCTCCAGAGACTCAAGTGCGGCTTTTAAGTTGCCGCGGACCACATCCTCTTTCTCAACTTGTCTCTGCTCAGTTGCAGCATTCTGCAGGGCTCTGATAGCTGTCTTTACATCCCCTCTCATTATAATGTCTTGCTCACGTTCTTCAGGAACGGAGTGCTCTTGGTAGTCCGATTCAAGGAATGGATTTACGTAGGACTTCACGGGCTTGGCTGTGTAAACGCCATCCTTAATACTAAGATCTGTCCTAGGTAACACTTGGCCAGCTTGGCAGGCCACAAAGGACTGTGTCCCTCCCTGTCCTTCCTCAGGGTCACTGACCTTTAGGGGCAAGGATGCTGGGCTCTTCTGAGAGAGATTGACACCAGGCTTGAACGCCTCCTGTCTTCTAGAAGAGGACACTTTGCTACTTGGCTGTTGCTTGCTGGCCTCACAGCCTTCTTTGGGCATTGTGCTTTCCATCATTGCTTCGCAGGGCTGGGTGCTACACAGTTGCCTGTTGTCGGTCATCTTTTGCAGCTTACTCTGCACTTGCTGCTGCAGAGTTTTGGCTTCTGCTGTGGCTTTCCTTAGGCTGTGCATTGCAGCTTGAAGATCGCTCCCAGGAACCTGCGTTGTTGAGTTGATTTCTCCTGCCGTAAAGCTGTGGAGAACTTCAACCTTCTTCTCATCTGCCCCTTGCATGGATGCTCTTTCCTTTCCGTCTTCCAGAATTATTTGTTGTCCTGGTGTTCTCTGGCTACTATTTTGGGCTCCTTCCACCAACTGAAAGGGCAATGTGACAGGTGGAGAAATTATGTTTTCTTTAGATGACGATGGGGTCCCACATTGTACTGAATGAAAGGGAGTACAACTTTGATAATTTGCATGGGGGACTTTTCTTTCTGACATACCTTCTTTGGTCTTCCATAAGAATGCTTGCTCAGAGCAGTCATGATTCCCTTGGATCACATCTGCCGTCATCAGACCTTCCTTGTTCTGCAGCGTGGTTGGTGCTGCGACCTCTTGCCCAATTTTTAGCGGTTCTTCTTTTGCTTGTGAAGAAACTAGAGATTCTATCTCCGACTCTCTCTGGAGGTTCTTTAAGTAGTCAAGATCTCCCTTCTCAATGCAGCGAGTATACAATTGGACATTCCCCTTCTCATTGTCCTCTCGTCTGATGGTTGCTGTGGTTCTCTGCTCTCGTGAAGAAGTCAGAAGATTCCCGATCACTGACTTTACATCGCCTTTCACAAATGTATGCTGTTCAGCCACCCACTGACAGAGGGAATAAATAATCACCTTTGCTGATCCTGTGTCTGTCTCCTGCATAACTATTCCTTTCTTAACTGAGATCTCTTGGTTAAGAAGTTCTTGAAGAGTCCTTGCCATGTTGTTCCTCATTTCTTCATTGCTCTTCTCAGCTTTGTCAGAGTCCAACAGCTGTATGGGATTAATTTTGATACTGCCATTCTCCTCTTCTTGCACTAGCAACCCCCAGGCCTCCATGTTACTGTTCTGCAGGAGTTGGGACAAGACCATTTGCAAATTGTCTTCCACAACCATTTCCTTTTGAACTTTGGGGGTTTCCTGGTTACTAAATTGGTATGCTGCCATCTTGATGCTCTTGGTACTATTGGCTTCAATAAGGATGCCATCCTTTTGGATCAGTTGATGGGAGAATAACAGTTCCAAAGTATCTGATGGTGTCCTCTCTTTCGCCTCTGTTTCTCTGCTGCATTGAACAGAGCTGAATTTATCCAGAGGGGTACTTTCAAACAACCATGTAGTGCTTTTTACACAGGCCTGAGGAATTCCTTTCAGGGATTCTGTGCGTGTTGAAGCTTCTGTGTCTTTGAGACTGTCCATTGGTTGAGTCTCAAAGAGCCAAGTACAGCGTTTGACATCCCCTTTATGGATATCTTCTCTCTGGACTGTGGTCAAGGTACAGGCACCTTCAGAGTCTCCTTTCAAGGAATCCATGGGTTGATTTTCAAAAAGCCAGGTGGATGTCCTTACATCTCCTTGCTGGACATCACTGACGCTAACCATCCTCACATACTTCTTTTGGCTGAGTTGTTCTGACTCAAAAAGTTGCTTGTTAGACTGGACATCTCCCTTCTGTACATCCTCAACGCTCTTCAAGGTAGGCCTCTTTTCTTCAGCAATGGAATCGAGAGGCTCTGTTTCAAATCGCCACCTGGCTGATTGGACATCTCCCTTCTTGAAATCTTCTTGAGTTACAGCTCGGATCACAAAGACCTCTTCATCTTTTTTGATTTCATCCAGCAGTTTTGTCTCAAATTGCCATCGGGCACCTTTCACGTCACCTTTTATGATTTCTTCCTTCTTCACTGAGGTCACTTCATGGTATCCCCCATCTTTGTCCTGAATAGCATAGAGGGGCTGGGTCTCAAACAGCATAATGCAAGAGTTGACGTTGGCTTTTCTTGATGTTTCTTCATCGACTTTTTGGATTTGCGCCTCATTCTCTTTTTCATGGATCTGATCAAGAGAGAAAGTTTCAAAAATGAACCTTTTGCCCCCAACATCTCCACCTTGAATGGTCTTTTCCAGAGTTGTCTCTTGGAGACTCTCAGCATTGCTCTTCAAGGTGTCCATGGGGCAGTTTTCAAAGAGCCAAGTGAACTTGGGTACAGCCCCAGGTTCAATGTTTCCATCTACTGGGCTTTCTTTCACGACTGTCCTTGATTTAGCTGCTGTATCCAAAGGCTTGGCTTCAAAGAACTCTTTTACTCTGGATACCTCTCCAGACTGAATCTCCACCCGGCTGGAGTACCTGATAATTTTCTGGCTATTTCCAGGGATATTACTGGACAGAGGTTCCATTTCAAATAGGTGCCGGACAGTTTTCACATCTACGCCTTGTAGTTCTTCCTGGCGGAAAGTCTTTCTGACTTGTAAGTGTTGTTCTTCTTGACCTTTCAGAGTATCCAAGGGTTGAGTTTCAAACATCCATGTGTAGGATTTGACATCAGCTTGAGGCACAGGGTCTTCTTGGTTGTCCTTCATCTCATCTTTTTCACATAGGGCATCAATTGGTTGTGTCTCAAACAACCAGCGGCAAGTCTTTACATCTCCTCCTGGAGAAAGTTCCCTTTTCTCAGAAATGTTCTGCTCTGCTTGGTTGACTTGGCTGTGGATGACATCAATGGGTTGGGTTTCAAAGAGCCACTTGGCTGTCTGAACATCTCCAGCCATTATCTCCTGCTTAGTGATGCCCTTGATCACATCCACTTTTTGGATGCTCCCATCAAACTCATCTAAAGGCTTGGTTTCAAACATCCATTTATAGTTCTTCACACCTCCACTGGTCATTTCTTCATCTCTACTCACAGATGTGACCTGGTGGAAGTGGCCAAAGCAGTCCTTAATGGCATACAAAGGCATTGTTTCCAATGGTAGCTGATTGCTTTTCACCTGCCCAGAAGGGATGTCTTCTTCTCCCTTGATGACCTCCTCAGTGCTGACTTGCCTGATGCTATCTAGAGGAAGTGTCTCAAAGAGGCTCTTGAATGCTTTCACATCCCCTTTCTCTACCTCTTGGACAGGTGCAGTAGAGAAACCTTCAGCTGGAGTTTTTGAGATGCTTCCAAAAGGGCAGGTCTCAAAAAGATGCTTTGTTTGTTTCACAGCTCCTTTCTCATCTTTTGAAAGCTCTACTTTTTTTAAACACCCAACCCCAAAATGATCCCTCAGGGTTTCCATAGGTTGGGTTTCGAATAACCAGAGTGTTGATTTCACGTCTCCTTTGATAACTTCTTCCTTAGCTGGAGGGCTGTTGGAGGATTCACCTTTCAGACTGTCAAGAGGTTGAGTCTCAAAAAGTAGGCACTGTTTGCTGACATCAGCTCCTTGGATAAGATCTGGAGAAGCTTTAAAATCTGCTTCGGACACTGTGAATTCCTTTATGGCATCTAGAGGTTGTGTTTCAAACACCCATTTTGTTCCGCTGACATTCCCCTTGGCAGCTTCCTCTAGAGATATTCCACGAATAACCTGCACTTTGGAAGTATCCTGGTTGATGGTGTCCAATGGCTGGGTTTCAAACAGCCACCGAGCTATCTTCACGGAGTTGGTTTGTGTTTCTTCTCTGCAGATGGATTTGATCTCATGAATGCTTCCTGTTTTATCCTGGAGAGCACAGATCGGTTCAGTCTGGAAAAGCTTGATGGTTTTCTTGACTCCCCCTTTGAGTTCCTGAATTTCTGACTTGAGTTGTAGGATGTTCTCCTCTTCCACTGAGTTGCAGTGACCCAAAGCTTCTAAGGAATGAGTTTCAAAGAGTTGTGCTGCTCCTTTCACGTCCCCTCTCTCAACAGGTTCTTTCAAGAGCACTTCTTGCACATCTGCCTCATCCAAGTACATTTTGTTTAACGAGTCTAAAGGTTGAGTTTCAAATAACCACCGAGCTGTATGTACGTCTCCTTTCGTTTCTTGCAGCTCCGATGCTTTGGTCGAAGTGAGGAGCCCAACTCCATCAGAAGGCTGGCTTTCAAACTTCATGGACCTGTTCTTTACATCTCCACTTGGGATGGCTTCCTCCTCAGAGAGCTTTTTAGCAGCTTGACGTTCCCCAATGGAGTCCAGCGACCAGTTCTCAAAGATCCAGCGCATGGATTGAACTTCGCCAGGAACCACCGCATCCGGAGTCGCCACGACTGGCTCATTAGGGTCATCTGGACTCAACATTTCTGCCAGGTCTTCCGACACAGCCTCTTCCAGGTTTTTTCTTAGCTCAGGATGCATGTGACGGTAAAGTCTTTTTAACTCATTTACTTGGCGTTGCTGGTAGAACTTGGAGAAAGTTTCTTTAGGTGGAGGCAAAGGAAGAGAACAGGATTCCTGTGTCACAGGAGCAGCAGGAGAGTCCTGGAGATGAGGAAGAGGAGGAGGAGGTGGTGGTGGTAGATCTTCCACTGCTTTCTTCACATCTGCACTGGAAGTCCTTTCACTCTGAGTGTCTGCCATCTCTAAGGAAACAGGGTTTTCACCATCAGTATTATCCACCATCAACCATCTGTTAGTGTCCAAACTCATGCAATAGCTTGGGTTAATATTGAAAAGAGATCTCTTCATTCCAGACTTCTCACACACACACACACACACACACACACCGCATCCCACACCATTGAGAATTCCACCATCAATGCTACAAGTAGTTCTCGATTTGCAACCACAATAGAGCCTGGGGATTTCAGTTGTAAGTCATTGCAGTTGTAAGTCATGGCACCACTTGACTGGGGTTGACCAGCTCTACTGGTTTTATGGCTCTCGTAAAGCAAGTCTCCAGGGTCCTTAAGCAAATTACATGGTCGTTGAATGAATCCCACATATCCAGTGCATGATTTTTGCCATTTTTCTGCTGGAAAACATGATTGTAAATTGTGGTTGCGTGGCTGAAGGACTCTGCAACTGGTCATAAGAGTGATCTGGTTGCCCAGCACCCAAAATAGAATAGAATTCTTTATTGGCCAAGTGTGATTGGACAGACAAGTCTTTGGTGCATGCAATCACATGACTGCATGTCAGCTGTAACTTTGAGGATGGGTAACATGAAGCTTTTTCAAAATATGTTTTAATTTTGAATAGTCATTAAGCAACCGGCTGCTAAGCGAGGACTACCTGTACTGTGTTAATGAGTGGGGTAAAGAGATGTCGAACGTGACACTGAAAGACAGTCAAAGTGGTACTCTGGTGTGTAACGCCTTATTCAGACATTCTGGAACGTAACAAGGGTCAACTAATCTGGTTGGCATCAGATTTGGATAGCAGGGATGGAGATGGCAAGGAGAGGGCAGACTCTTAGTAGTAACTGCTTGCATTCAGACATCGGCCATCTGTACCTTGTGACTGTATATCTCCACTTTCTCAGGAACCTCCTACAGGCTCAGATATCCCCTATCCTAGCTCTGTTGATGCTACAAGATAGCTGTAAAAAACAACCCCAGAATTCATAATGTTCAGGGAGTAGCTATAGCAAATGAGCCATTTGCAAACTATAGGTTTGGCTCACTCTGAAGCGTTACATCCAAAATCTTGGAATGAACAATGTCCATTCTTTTGGGGGGAATTTGCAGGAGAAGCTCTACCCATATCTGTGTGTAAAGATTGCCTGTTTGACATTATCTATTGGCTTCCTCTAGTGAGCTCATCTGAAAAGAAGAATTAAGGGTGACAGGATAACCATCTTTCAATATTTGAGAGGCGGCCACAAAGAAGAATGGGTCAATCACGTGTACGGAGGCACAAGATATTGGACTAGAATCCACACATGGTTGGAAAAGATGATAAAACAACACATAGACCTGAAGCCAGAAATTTTTTTGTTTGGAATTATGCTGGAAATATTTAACAGAGAATTGAAATATCTGATTGTAAATGTATTGACAGCAGCGAGAATTGTATTTGCTAAGAATTGGAAATACAAAAAAACACCTATGCAAGAGGAAGTGATTAAGAAAATTATGGATTGTGCAGAAATGAGTAAATTAACATTTGAAATTAGAGAACAAGAGGATAAACAGTTTTATAGAGTATGGGATTTATTTTACCAGTGGCTAGAGAAAGAATGTAGTTATTGAAACATATTAATTTTCTTTTGTAAAAAAAATCAATATAAAGATATAGGTTGAATGTAAAAATAGACAACCATTGGTTGAATTTGGAAGTATAAATACTGAGAATTCTTGCATGAAATTGAAGGAATAAAAGATTAGTCCAAAGAATAAGTAATAGATATGTATACATATTAAGATATGATAAATAAAACGATGAACTAGAATATAATTATAAAGGAAGACTATGAAAGTATAGCACAAAAATATTGTTTTTTGTAACCAACTGACACAATGTAAGTATAGAACTGGACGATTCGGGTTTTTTTCTATTTTTTTATGTTGTGTATGTTTTTTTCCTGTATGTTTGTCTTAAACATAAAAAAACTTAAAAAAAAAAGAAGAATGGGTCAACCTAAGGCAAGACAAGATGGAAATTAATCAAGGGGAGATCCAATCTAGAAACAAGGAGAAACTTTCTGATAATGAGGACAATTAATAAGTGGAATGGGTTGCTTTTAGAAGTTGTGGGTGCCCCATCACTGAAGGTTTTTAAGAAGATATTGAAAAGCCATCTGTCTAGAATGGTATAGGGCCTCCTGCTTCAGCAGGGGGTTGGACTAGAAGATCTTAAAAGGTCCCTTCCCACTGTTATCCTGTTATTCTTGTCTGTTTGAAAGCTGCTGATCATTTTCATTTTTTTTTGATTACTCAGGAAAACCAACAATTAAGAGTATGAAGCAGCTCCAAAGATTAGAAGTCTCCCCAAACCAACCTTTACATTTCAACCCATTGTGTTAAAATGATTGATTAATTGAGACCCAACATATCAGCATCAAGATGACTTTGTTTGGAAAGAATCGTTTAGGCATCCTATTCTTCCATGGTTTTAGCTGGAGAGTTGGAATCTCAATGGTTCCAATATTTCCAGTAACAATCTCAATGTCCTAATATCTGAGGAGTTACTACAAAGATGAGTGGGTCAAACTATTATTTTCCAAAGCATTAAAAGGCAAGACGAGAAACAATGAATGGAAACTAACCAAGGAGAGAAGCAGCTTAGAACTAAGGAGAAATGTCCTAACAGTGAGAGCAATCAACTAATAGAACGGAGCGCCTCCAGAAGTTGTAGATGCTCCATCACTGGAGGCTTTCAAAAGGAGATTGGACAGCCTCTTATCTGAAATGGTATAAGGTCTCCTGCTTGAGCAGGGGGTTGGACTAGAAGACCTTCATGGTCCCTTCCAACTCTATTGTTCCCTGTTCTATAGTTGTTGAAGTAATTATTATTGAAAGAATGTATATTGGAGCCTTGGAGTCTCTGTGTGGGGTGCCTTATGGTTTTCATATAGGTCAGTAGTGGCAAACCTTTTACATCAGCAAGTGCCACCCTTCATGCCAGAAGGGCACGCCAAACTGTCCTGTGAGCCATGTACAGCCCCACTGGCTCCGCATCCTGTTCTCGCACTCCATTGCACGCAGCCCCCGCATCCCGTTCTTGCACTACGTCACGCACTAGCCAGCTGGCTTTTGCTGCATGGGGGCACCAAAACCCAGAAGCACAGCATCCCAGCATGGCATGCATGCACGCGCAATGAACAGCTAGCACCATGCGCATATCAGAAACTGGACATTCAGCTCTCGGAGCATGTGTGCGCACTGGGACGCTGCACTTCTGGGTTTTGGCGCTCCCGCACGGCAAAAGCCAGCTGTCTAGCACATGACGGAGCACAAGAACAAGATGTGGGAGCTGCGTACGACAGAGCGTGAGAATGGAATGCAGGGCCAGCATGGTGGCGCATGGCATGCGGGACAATTTGGCATGCCAGAAAGCTTGCAGGATGGTTTGGCATGCTGTTTCCGGCACGCATTTCATAGGTTTGCCAACACTGATATAGGTAGTCCTCGACTAAATGACTAATTGCTTAGTGACTGACTAAAGTTCTGACAGATCCACCTACCACCTGCGGGGTATTTACAACATGGTTTTGAAATTCTGATGATTAAAGCCCTCCCCACCTCTTTGGGGGCTTGGCAACTGAGTCACACTGATGGACATTTGCAACTGAACCAGAGTCACAGGTTTTAGAAGTGTGGATTTAACTCCCATGACTGGTTGGGAAATTCTGGCAGTTGAAGTCTGCACTTCTGAAAACTGCCAAGCTTGAAAACAGGATGAGTTTTCAATTTCCCAATTTAGTCTACAGTTCAAAATATACAGGTAGTCCTTAATTTCATAGGTATATAGGTAGTCCTTCATTTCAGTTCATTTAGTGAGTGTTCACAGTTACAATGGCACTGCAAAAGGTGACTTATGACTGTTTTCCACACTTTCAGCCGTTCCAGCATGTGGCCGTGTGATCAAAATTCACCTGCTTTGGCAACTGACTCATATTTATGATGGTTGCAGTGTCCCAGCAGGTCATCAACCTTTTGCAAACTTTGGACAAACAAAGTCAACGGGGAAGCCAGATTCACTTAACAAACTTACAATTAACTTAACAATTGCCATAATTCACTTAACAACTCTGGCAAGAAAGTTTATAAAATTGGGCAAAATTCACTTAACAACTCTCACTTAGCAACAAAAGAATTGGGCTCAATTATGGTCGTAAGTCGAGGGCTTTCTGTATCTTTCATGCAGCTATTAATGGGCCCGATCCTCCTTAGCTTCGGAACCCAAAGTAGCTAAGATATGCCAGCTTCTACAGCAGGTAAAACTATAGAAAGAAGGAAAGATACGGTGGATGAAAATAGATGGATTATTTGCTTTTCATTCCTTGCTCTCAGGACTTGATAGATGATGAATGGACTTGCATAATGCACAGAATCAAAGAGATCCCTGAATTAAAACATATGAATCCAATCTCATCTTTTGCCCTTCTTTAACATGGTGAGTTCCTCAGCTATATGCATGAACATACTGTTTTAATAAGCAAGAAACTAATATATGAGAAAGCTAGAAAAAGAAGAAATGAGCCAGCATTTGCAAACTAGTTTGGTATTAGTGAAATTCCAAAAACACGATTATTTTGCACATCCTGAATCACACGACTGCAGGCAGTTGACTGCAGAAATGGGGTTAGGCAACCATATCTAAGAATTTCCTACCTGCTTGCTTACTGGTTATCAAGAGTATTATAAGGAATCTTGTGTATGAAATTCTGAATAGAACATAGAAAAACAGAAAAGCAGTTTAGGTGGTGCATGATTTATACATAGGTGGTGTATGATATAAATTTAACAAAAAATTCTTTCTTTCCTTTTCTCCTTCCTTCCTCTTTTTTAGTTACTTATTTACTTACTTACTATAGCTGTTAATCTCAACGAAACGACTCTGGGCGGCTAACAAATCTAATACGCATCTGATTTCAAACAGAATTTCTGATAAATTTTCTGGTTATAATGGTAGTTCCATTGGACAGTAATATATAGCAACATTCATTTGTAGTAAAGTTCACTTTTCCGAGGTCAAGGAGGTCCATATCCCATGTTTCTCAGCCAGTATGGCAAGGAACTATGGGGCAGTCAAATCTACCGCTTTTGAGCTGCAATTGAAAAGCTGGTATAGACCTGCCTCTAAAATCCTTCTTCGTATATTTTGATGCCATCTGAATCCAGGATTTTTATTTTTTAAATTTTTGCACTTTGCAGTTTGCAAATTTTGACAGGCCTCCCCTGCCCATTCCTGCTTCCCCTAATGTTCAGATGCATATGAAATGCTTTTATCTGCGGTGGGTTGCACGAAGGGCAGTTTTGCCACAAAAAGCGCATCATGGCACTGAAAAGCAAAAAAAAATAAAAAAAACAAAACCACTTTTCCATCCAAATGAACATTTGCTGGAGAAAGACATTGCTAAAATAATTCTAGAGGGGCAGAGACATGGCAGAAATGCAAAGCATGGGAGACTCACCCTCTCTGTCCGACGGTTGGCGGAATAAACAGCAGCAGCTGCTACTCGTGAGAGATAGAGAGCAGACCGTTCCTTGACGGTGGGAGATGGGGAGATTCCCTCTCCTTGAGGAGGCACGTGACTTCTGTTATCAGATGCAGCTAAAACTCCTGGGAATTTTTCATCTGAAAGAGGAACAGAGGAAGAGTAAAAAAAAAAATTAAAAAAATTCAGAGACATCTCAGGGCATCAGCAGACCAAGGTTTACTCCTGGGCGGTGAAGGACAATTTTAAGATGCAATTCCAGGTCACGCTGGAGGACAGCGATTCTGGCAGGATGAGGAAAGGATGCTGGACTCACACTGAGGACGCCCCAGCTCAGGTTTAGCATTAGTTGTGGGGGTGCTTGGAGAACTTTAGACCAGTGCTTGTCTGTCTGACCAATCTGCATCACAGCACTGATGGTGTTACCCAGTTGGGTAATGAAACGTCTGCGAGGACACAATGTGGGTTCTAGTTGATGGATGGAAAAGTGCTTTTTTTATTTTCTGTTTTTATTTTTTGCTTTTCAGTGCCATGATGCACTTTTTGTGGCAAAACTGCCCTTCGTGCAACCCACCGCAGATAAAAGCATTTCATATGCATCGTAGCCTAGAACATGGTTCCATTGTAACCATGAAAGCTAGCTGGGTTAGGGTTAGGGTCAGTCACACTCTCTTAGCCCAACGCAGGAACTGAGGTCAGAATTATGGCTGTAAGTAGTGCTGGTCACTTAGCAGGCCATCAGGGGATCCTGACTGACTTTATAAACTTTAGTGCAACAGTTGTTAAGCAAATGCTGCAGAGGTGAAATTCAGCCAGTTCTAGCAGGTTGGCCAGAACCGGTAGTAAATTTTCTAAGCGGTTCGGAGATCCGCTTGTTAGAAGAAATCTCCTTTTGTTTTTTTCCAAGTTTACAGGGTTAATCCTGTAAGGAAGGCAGGAAAGAAACATTCTGGGGTTGTTTCTAGCCTCATCTTTATTGCCCTGCTTGCAGAAACTGCCCACCCAGTCACATGACCCCCCCCAGCCATGCTCACCAAGCCACGTCCACAGAACTGATAGTAAAAAAAATTGAATTCCACCACTGAAATGCCACATTGAGTGATTCCATTGTTTGCAATGGGGTTTGTTTTTTTTTGCTGGAAACCAGAAATATATGCAAGTTGGATTTAAAAAAAAAAAAAAACACCTGAAAATTGTGGTCACATGACTGCAAGATGCTGCAGATCAGTAGAATGGGTTGCCTTCAGAAGTGGTGGGTGCTCCATCACTGGAGGTTTTTAAGAAGAGATTGGGCAACTGTTATAGGGTCTGAGCAGGTGGTTTGACTAGAAGATCTCCAAGGTCCCTCCCAACTCTGTTATTCTGTTCTGTTACAAATAGCCATGAATGTCGCCAGTTTCTAAGCATCCTAAATGCAGTCACATGACTTCAGGGGAAGGGGATGGCCTTCAGAACTTCAGAACCAGGTCATCAGTAGCTTTTGGGGGAGGGGAATGTGTCATAAGTCTGACCAGTTGCTAATTGATTGGTCGTTAAGTAAGGATTGTCTGCAGTGGGATTTGCAGTGCAGAAAACCAAGATGAAGTCTACTTTTAACCATGGACTCTTCCTTGAAGATTCTGGTCAGGCTTTCCCTTTCAGATCGACAGCCAGGATAGTGTACAGTGGTAGTGAAACTTTTACTTACTGAGTGCCGAAAAGTACACACTTTGCATGTGCCATCCGCACTTGCATGCAGCTCCTCTACGTGTGCTGCATGTGCAAACCACACCATCTGTGCATGCATGCAGCTTTTGTATGTGCAATGCACATGTTCTGCACACAGGCACTCACACACACATGAGCAATCGCGTGTGCATGTGCAGGAGAGCTCCAAAGACCAGCTGGATTTCCTGCTGCAATCGCGCGCATGCACAGCGGAGGCCCGAAGACCAGCTGGGTCTCTGCAATCGTGCATGCGCAATCGCATGTGCATGCTCAGCTGGAGGTAAGTTGGCCGACAGCTTGTGTGCCCAGCAAGATGGCTCTGTGTGCCACCTGTGGCACCCATGCCATAGGTTCACCATCACGGGTCTAGTAGAAAAGATGCTGGACTTAGGACAGGAAGAATTGGGTTCCAGTTCTGCTTTAGCCATGAAATCTCACAGGTTGGTTTGGGCCAGTTCTCCTTCTCAGCCCAACAGCTCACAAAGTGTAGTTGTGAAAGGTGGCAAGCTAGGAGTGAGGAGATCTGAGTTCTAATCCCCTCTTCACTCACAAAAGCTCCTTGTGAGATAATAGCCATAGCACCTAGACCCGTGATGGCGAACCTTTGGCATGGGTGCCACAAGTGGCACGCAGAGCCATCTTGCAGGGCACACAAGCTGTCGGCCAACTTACCTCCAGCTGGGCATGCACGTGCAATTGCACATGCACACATACGGGATTGCAGAGACCCAGCTGGTCTTTGGGCGTCCACTGTGCATGCACGCAATTGCAGCAGGAAATCCAGCTGGTCTTCGGAGCTCTCCTGCATATGCACGCGTGATTGCTCATGTGTATGTGAGGGCCTGTGTGCAGAACGTGTGCATTACATATGCAAAAGCTGCATGCATGCGCAGATGGTACGGTTTCACATGCAGCACTCATGGAGGAGCTACACGCAAGTGCAGATGGCACACGCGAAGCACGTACTTTTCGGCACTCGGTAAGTAAAAGGTTCGCCACCACTGACCTAGACTTATATACTGCTTCACAATGCTTTTCTAAGCAGTTTACAGAGTCAGCCTATTTCCCCCCCAACAATCTGGGTCCTCATTTTACCCACCTCGGAAGGACGGAAGGCTGAGTCAACCTTGAGCCTGGTGGGATTCGATCTGCCCAATTGCAGGCAGCCGGCAGTCAGCAGAAGTAGCCTGCAGTACCGCACTCTGACCACTGCGCCACCACGGCTCTTAGAGATATTGTACTGGCGCTCCCTCACATCCGACCTACCTCCCAAAGTTGTTGTGAAATGGAACATGGGTGGACGAACTGATTTCTCTGATTCTCTGAGAAAAGACTACGTTTATTGGTGACTCCTGATGGACTTTTTGCACAAAAACAAAATCAAATGTGGTTTAAGGTTTTGAGTATTACACAGGGTAGACTGTAGACAGAAAGAGTTCTGATGTAACTTTAGAGGGTGGCTAATATATAATTTTACAGTCAGTCCTCGACTTACATCAGTTCATTTAGTGACTGTTCAAAGTTACAGTGGCACTGAAAAAAGTGAGTTATGACCGTTTTTCACCCTTAGCATCCCCATAGTCACATGATTTACGTTCAGATGCTTGACAACTGATTCATATTTATGATGGTTGCCCTATAAAGTCATGTGTTCTCCTTTTACGACCCTCTGAAAAGCAAAGTCAATGGGGAAGCCAGATTCAACTTAACAGCTGGATTACTAACTTATCAATTGCAGTGATTCATTTAACAACTGTGGCAAGAAAGGTTGTAAAATGGGGCAAAACTCACTTAACAAATGTCTCAACAGAAATTTTGGGCTCAATTCTGGTCGTAGATTGAGGACTATCTGTACTTACAACTGATGTGAAGAAAATTAGGAGCCAGTTTTGATTTAGTATTTATTTGTTAAATTCGTTTGCTGTCCATCTGGTTAACGGAGCGCGGCTTATAAGATGAAAAGCAATAAAGCTACACTAAAACTGCACACTTCTTTGCATCTTCATATTTTTCTCTATACCTTGCTCTTTCTTTTTCTATTTTTGTTTCTTATTGGACTTTTAGCATTTTGTACGGAACGGAGTCCTTGATCCATGTAGACCCTGATTTGTACATTGTCGCACGCTCATATGGCTGGGTTTTACAATGTTTTTGCCAAAAACCATTATTTAGTTCCAGTTTTTGGCAAAATAATGAACAATTGCTTAACCGCTGCAATGTTCATTTAATAATCACCACAAAAAAGCTCATAAAATCATATTGGTCTCATGGATGACCAGCGTCACTCATGGGCATGCTATATTACGGTTGTAACTCAAGGACTTGATATCTACTATATATAAAAATGAGACCCTTTGAACGTAAGAGACCTGCTCATCCATCATCATCTCCATTCCATCCTATTATCGTTTGCTCTTAGTAAGGCCTCTGAAAACAATCCAGGAAGAATGCAAGTCTTTTTTTAAAAAAAGGGTTTTTTTAAAAAATAAAGAACGGCAAAACTAGAGAAGAAGAAATTAATTTCACCCAAAAAATCTATGAAGAAAAATATTTCCATTGAAACATAGAAATACTGATGGCAGGAAAAAAAGACCTCGTGGTGGCCCATTGAATCTGTTCTTTGAATTCGTTTTCGGTTTTCTTTTTAATTAATTAATTTATTTATTTATTATTTTTCATTGGTGATTTTTATATTTTATTGTTTTAAAATTTTTGTTGGATGATGGTCGTGTTTATCCCAAGCATTTTTAAACTCAGCTATTGATGAGTGAGTCACTACCTCTGCTGGGAGTTGGTTTTAAGCTTACGCTGCTCGTTCTATGAAGTTAACGGGAACTTTCTAACACGTCTTTTAATTTTCTAAGTTCCATGCGGCTTAAGAACCCATTTTGAAGGAAAAAAATGAGAGAGGGAGAATATGGGAGGAGATATAAAATGTGTGTGTGTGTGTATTTGAGTATATATATTTTAATATATATATATGTTGTTGTTGTTGTAGTTGCGAAGTCGTGTCCGACCCATCGTGATGGGATGTGTGTGTGTGTGTGTTTCGTATATATTG
>JAEANM010002785.1:0-23689 GCA_017656035.1 Myanophis thanlyinensis | reverse complement strand
GACAGACAGATACAGACACACACAGAGAGACAGATGTGGTCTTGGGGTGTATTTTGGAGACGTATCAAGAGAAATGCTAAAAGGGCAATCAGTTTGGGATTAAATTACAAATGAAATTGGGTCTTCAGGGTAAAGAAACATGAAGAAGTTTCAACAGCAGGTTTCTAAAAACCTTATTAAAATGAATGTCTAGAGGCAGCTCTTTAACTCATTAGTCCAGAGGAAGGAAAGAGATAGGGTCCCAATGACGGTCTTAGCTATTTAGCTCAGGAATAATGGAATAGCAGTTGAAAGGGACTTCGGAGGTCTTCTAGTTCAACCTCCTGCTCAGGAAGGAAAACTGAGGATGTCAACATCTGAGTGGAGGGCCTGGGAAAAGTATCAGAATAACAGAATAACGTTTAGAAGGGACTTGGGGGGACCCTATACTATTTGAGAGAAATGGTTGTCCAATCTTTTCTTTAAAACTTCCAGTGATTGAATGCCCACATTGCCTCCCCACCTTTGTAATAGCTCCTCAAAAGCCTGTTTTGTGACCTGCCTATCACACTCTTGGGCAAAGCATGCGAGCCATTTCCTGGTTTCAGTGGTCCATGAAAGTACATCTATGGTATATAGATGCAGATAATAAAGTCGAAAAAAGGTGAACATTTTTACAGAACTATAGATATGTTGAGGACAGGCATGAAAAGGAGTGGTGGGGATGGGAGGGGCCAGGCGAGGCGCCCCTTGACATGAGTGACATCGGGTTGGCCATGGCCACCTAGTCACATGCGCACCCAACTACATCCACCCAGACAGTCATTAGGGTGGAGGATCAGTTGTTAAAAAATGTGAATCCCACCACTGATCAGAATGCATGAGTAGGGAGTTGGACTAGATGACCTCCAAGGTCCTTCCAACTTTCAACTCTTACTGCTACTGTTAACTTCATGAGATTATGCTTTAAGTATATGTACAGGTAGGGGAAAAAAGGGTAGAGGAACTTCTTCCTCCATTGTGTGCATATCAGCATTCCATAAAGCAGCTAAATGCACTGTGTGAAAAGAGCATATTATTTTGTTAGCTAATATTTTTGGAAGTGGTATCTTCTCGTATCTCCTGCATTATCAACTGAAAGTTCCCAAAATTTCTGTTCATGCTAGTTAGATTTCAGACCTACACCTCTTTCCTGTCTTCACTTGCAGATAAATTAGATTAGTTAAATATCTTGGATTAGCTTTCAAAAGCCATATGTAAATAAAACATGCATAAGTAGACTTCGGCTTATTATCACAATTGAACCCCAAATTTTTGTTACTAATCAAGATAGTTGTTAAGTAAGTTTTGCCCATTTTACAACTTTTCTTTTCACAGTTGTTAAGTAAATCACTGCAGTTGTTAAGTTAGTAACATGATTGTTAAGTGAATTTGGCTTCTCCATTGACTTTGCCTGTCAGAAGGTCAGAAAAGATCATATGACTTCAGGGCATTGCAACCATCATAAATGTGTAGCGGTTGCCAAGTGTCTAAGTTTTGATCACATGACCATAGGGATGCTGTAATGGTCATAAGTATGATAAACAGTCATATCATTTTTTTTCAGTGCCATTGTAACTTCAAATGGTCACTAAATGAATGATTGTAAGGTGAGGACTACCTGTAGTGACAAGGTCTGACATAATTTGGGAAAGGAAAAGACATCTATATTATAGTTCCTAGGGAGAGGGGGCGGTATATAAATCAAATAAATAATAATAATAAAAAATAATCTAGAAACATTTTAAAAATATTTAAACAGAGAGAGAGATAGAAAAGAAAAAAATGAACAAAAAAATAAATATAAAATAGAAGACTTGCTATCAGGGGCAAAGAATTAGAGCCATTTGTTAAATTGCAGTTCAGATTTATTGCTCAAGCCTATATCTAAGAATCTTCTCAACTAATGTTGAGTACTAAATTGGTACCAGATAAGGGTCACTGGAATTCAAGAGGGGCTGGTCTTAGATCATTTGTGTGGGAATGTAAAAATGCTAGCCTTATGACTTGCTTAACGCCACCCTCAATTCTGTCTGTTCTTCTCTTACACTTGTAAATGTAATCGATATTCTAACACTGAAAATTGATCAACATATAGTCCATTAATTTCACTCCTTCTCTTCAGTAAAACTTTATTATTTAAAAACTTTCATTAAAAAGAATTCCAAGAACAATTTAAACAGTGACAAAATTAACAAATTCCTTTATTTTATGACAAAAGATCATAGCCAAAATCTAAATTTGATGGTTGATCCCTAATATTGCAGTTCTGTTCATAATTACAAAGATGGCTTTCCCCTTTTCAACCACTTTAAGGAAAGCAAAGCAGATGATAAAAAAAAATATTCCCAGTTTGTCTGGGGAACAGGATGCATTTTCAGTACAAGGCAAGGAAGTTTAGGCTAAACTCTATTCATTAGACAGCTGTATAAATTGTCAAATAACTCCTTGCCTCAGCTCTGTTTAATGGGCTTTTTACCTAGTAAATTGAGCATACAATGTTTCTAGAGTAGGATACAAATATGGCATCACATTTGTATTTTAGATTATCAAAATGTAGCGTCTGTAGCTCAAGGTTCAGATTCGTCAGTGGAAAAATTTTATTTTATTTATAATGTCCCTTGATACTACTAATTCTGGAAAACCAATAGTTTTCTACATATCTTTTCTATCACTGGCCTAATAATAGATATAGGAGGGAGGATTTAAAAAATAAATAAATAGTATTTTATCTTCTTCCATTACATGCAATTTAGCTTGATTTTTAGTTATGTATAGGGATACCAACTATTTTAAAAGACAAGATTCATAGAAAATAAGATTAAATAAAAGCTTACTCTGAGAGATGAGAGATCATCTTCCGATTCAATGAAGTCTTGAATAGTGTTGCCAACTGGAGTTAGCACACGATCAATTACATGAACAACACCATTTGTAGCAATTTGATTGCCATGCGTGATTCTGGCACAATTAACAGTCACAACCTAAATTGGAAGAATAGCATGAATTAATGTTTGCTATAAATTTGTCTTCCCAGCTTTTACCAAACAAGCTTTACATAGTCTTTTCTTTCAATTACTTTTATAACTTGCTTATGAAACTTATGCTGTTCGTTTTTAAAAGTTCAGGGAACAATATTGCTGGAGCATATTTTGCAACATTTCATTTTGTGTGACTGAAAAAGTGATAGCAGTCATGATTTCTGAACTGCTTTCATTTAGATTGTTGTCTGTGTACTAATCCAAAGATTCTAATAAGATGTGTAAATTAATTAGGATCAATGAGAGTTTACCAGTATTTGAAGTGCATGAACACTGTGTCCATGGGACAACTAATAAATATCAATAGAGGTGTCCTCAAATGAAGTTCTTTGGACATCATTTTTATATATTTTAAGTAAACTGGAGTTTTAAAATATTGTTATTTTTGATCATTTTGTATGTTGTTTTCTACTTTTTGAAAATCATCTTAACATAATACATGACATCTTATATGAAAAAATTACTCATATGAATTTCAATTGAAATTTAAACTAGAACTGAATCTTTAAACTAAATCTTAAATCTTTTTACAAAATGTATGATATAAGTGCTACAAGCCAGATCCTATTGTTCATTTATGTTATATAAATAAGCTTACCCCATTGGGATAATGATTTATATGCAGTTTTTGATTGTTGTACATAGAGACCAGATTCATGCCATTCCGAAGGTCCTTTGTCAACATCCGTTTATTTACCATATGATTGTGGAGAGCATTATACAGTTCGATGTTTACATTCTCAATCAGACCATTGTAGATTTCCTAGAGGCAGGGGAGTTGAATTCAGATAGATACTCCATTAAAATTACTTCAGTTAGCTAGTGCGGCATTTTTGACAACTTTCTGAATCTTCTGACTTACCAGCCTACCGACGATTTCACTGACATAGCCAGTATTTGGCAACAACAAGAAGTGGCTAACCATTTCCTTCTTCCAGGATAGCTTCAACTTTCTGATATTTTCTGGACACCCCACAATTAAATACAAAGCAGGCAACCAGACAAGATCAGCACATGCTACTACTGCTGCCTACTGACTATATTTCAGTTTCCTACTTCTTCTATTAAGCATGCTCTATTGCTCTTCTTACAGCTCATTTTCTTGGTAACCTTTATGTTTTTTATATTCCCTTTTTCCAGTCTAGTTTTTCTCCTTCAGTAAAAGTTTGTTTATATTCCACCCCCACTTTTTCTATTCCTCTCTACCTCATTAGCAAAGATTTTCTTAGATCAACCTGCCATAACAATTGCCAACTCAACAGTGTCCTTCGTATCATTATTATTCCACTGTCAGAAACTGTGTAATCTCTTAAGCTTTGTCCTCTTCAATTTAGTCTACACCTAGCTTCTTATAGTCATTTAATGCAGGGGTGTCAAACTCAATGTCATTGAGGGCTACTTCAGGATTGTGTTTGACCTTGGGGGCCAGGGTGGGTGTGGCGAGGATGGGCATGGCCAGCTCAACGTCACTTGTGTTGGGAGTGCCTAAGGTGGCCCAGTGCCAGTGAAAATGAGCTCCCAAACACTGTTTTTTGACTGCATCAGCTTCCTGCAACCCTCCTCCAGTGAAAACGGAGCTCAGGAAGGCTGCCCATGACCCTCGCAAGCTCTGTTTTTGGCTGTGATGGCCTCCTGCAACCTTCTGCAAGCAAAAATGGTGCTTTGTAGAGCCACCTGCAACCCTCCCAAGCTCCATTTTTGCTGGCAGAGGCACCACAGGCTGGTCCTTGCTGTTTCCAGGGCGGCCTCACAGAACAGATCTAAGCAACCCATGGGCCAGATCCTGAGTTTGACACCCCTGATTTAATGCATCAATGCTGGGTAATTGCTAAAACCTGGCAAAATAATCCTTTACTGGGCAGTCTCTCCATTTCAGCATTAATTCCATT
This sequence comes from Myanophis thanlyinensis, assembly GCA_017656035.1. Taxonomy (NCBI): domain Eukaryota; kingdom Metazoa; phylum Chordata; class Lepidosauria; order Squamata; family Homalopsidae; genus Myanophis; species Myanophis thanlyinensis. The sequence goes on along the minus strand of JAEANM010002785.1, from coordinate 18,741 downwards.
TTCTAAGATTTAACAATAACCTGAGGAGGATCATGGACTCTCCCTATATAATCTTAGAGCTTTTCACTTTAGGTAGTAACATAGGAGTCAGCAATTGGAAAACATAATAATAATTTTACTTGTTACATGGGGAAAGACATGATTGGGTGTCACAATAATATATTTTTATTATAGTAAAACAGACTAAAAAACAGATTTTTCTGAAGCCTAGTCATGTGAATTTGAAAGTCTGCCTTTCTGAATCCAGAAGTTGTCTTCTTGAAGCTACTGTAAAAGTCCAACTTTACTGTTCCAGCCATCTTACCTCATGCCTGCAATGCTAAACACTGGTTACTTAGAGTTATGTGTGTGTGTGCACGTAACCTTGTGAATATATGTGTATAAAGTTAACCAGAATCAATAATTCCGCAGTAATATGTACGAAAGCTAAGTGTTAATATTTCTTCATTCATAATTTATTCATCAATGAATTCTTAGCATTAAATGTTTCTTTAAAAATCAAAATTGATATAATTACACGATCTAAAAGATTCCAAGCTTCATTGCTTGGTGCAAAGAATGTGTAAGAGCCAGGTCCTTCAATTTCTTCCTTCAGTTTCGACATCTCCGAGTAACGTTGAGTGGAGGTAGCTCCTACAATGCCCAAAGTGCCAAATATGTGATCTATTGGAGCAACTGAAAAAGAAAAACAACGTATAGTTATTTTCTAAATTAGTTGCTCTTTTTCTAGTGAATCATTAATGGAATTTACTGAAGTGTTGAAGTGCTTCCTGTTTTAATGCCCAGATTTCAATGCAAATAAAGTTCCTTAAGATCTTTTGTATTGATCAATGACTTGAGCAACCTGGGATTTCTTCTGGCCTGTGACAGTTTTAGATTATCCTCTGGTATGTGCAAGCTTGATCTGTGCTTATCCTCATGGCCGAGGATAATTAAACTTCCCTTTTATCTTATCTATAAAGCTGCTGAATCATCCAACAGAATAATATCATCAATTTGCCAAGAATACCCAACTTTAACCAGGAAATAAGGAGAAATTTTCTGACAGTGAGAACAATAAACCAAGGGAACCAACCATTGCCTTCAGAAATTGTGGGAGCTTCATCACTTGAGACTTTCAAGAAGAGATTGGACTAACTTTTGTCAGAAATGATGAAGGGTCTCCTACTTGGGCGGGGGGTTGGACTAGAGGACCGACAAGATCCCTTCCAACTCTGTTAATCTGTAAAAACTTTAAATCAACATTTCAGGCTATAGGGGATATGCCACTGATGTCTTACCAAAGTATCTTGAAACTGTCAGAAATTGGATAGGACAGAAGTAGAACTGAACTCTGACAAGGTTCAAGTACAGTTTGTACATCAAAGCTCTCCATCAATAGCAATGTTATCTCTGGAAAGCAAGCTTTACTTTTGAAAGAACAGATTCATGATCTGGGATTCTTCCGAATTCATGGTTTCTGCTAGCTAAAAATGCTCTGGCCAGCTTTGGCACTCATTATGACCCTACTTAGCACAAGATGCCCTAGGTAATTCATGCACTAATTACCATCAGTTTAGTCTACTGCAATACATTTCACATGGGACATTTCAAAAATGCTTAAAAGTTTCCACAATTGAGAACGTACTACAGGTCCTGCACTGACCAATGATTAATTTCTAGGTACAATTTAATAGTATTTTTTTTAACATAGATGGCTTGCCCTGACATATTAGATCATCCAGGAGGAATCTATTCCTAATGTTCTAGCATTGGGAAATAAAGAAAGCTGAAGCAATGAGACTATTGGTGGCAACACCAATACCCTAGAATAGCATTTCTGTAAAGTTCAGTCTGGAACCATTGTCTGGTTCATTAAAGGAAGAAAAATAGAGCTGTTCTAGGGCATCTTTTAATTTTTTCAAGGCAGTCTTTTATTTCTGTGGCTGTTTTTAATTAGTCAAATTAATTATGGTGGATACAAAAGTAAAAAAAAGTAAAAAATACAAAAGTAAAAAGTAAATAAATCAGGTTGATTAAATAGTTCCATGATAATACCTGCAGGACATCCTCGTTCTCCTTCCATCTTCATATAGCCAGGGCAGCATTCATATAAAACCGTTCTGCAGAATATCAATGCAAGATTATTTTATCTTCCTAGGTCTTAATATTTATTTAGTATCACTTTTAATGTAAACATATTTGAAGTGGATTAGAGGAATTATATAGAACATATATAAAATATAGAATATATAAAAACAAATGCACAATACAGAAACTATATGAAAACAACAATAACAACAGATGCATTAAAAGTCTGTAATCAAAGTAAAAGTTAGAAACAAGAGACATACACAGAGTAAAAGTAAAAGGCAGTTTAAAAAAGGGATCCTGGATTTCCACATGGAGGATATTGTTGAAAACCCTGTATCTGAAATCCCAATAATTTATATTGCACATTTAATTTTCTACAGAGATGCTCTCTAAGAATTATAGCAAAGCTAGTTTGCAGTAGTAACAGAGCCTTATTTTGCCATTTATTAAATAGCATTTCACTCTCAAAATGGGGCATATCATAATTGCTGAGTGTTCCTTCAGTACTCTGATTATGTTCAGGACCATATCCTTGAACAAAAGAACCTCCTAAATGACAATAGTATCCTCCTGCAAGTCATGTATCCAATTTCAATTCTATTTTGCAGCAACAAAGTTGGAAGCTATAGTTTTGTGTTGCAGTTCTAACATTTTATAGCAGGGGTGTCAGGGAATCCAGGGGTCTCCGATGGGTGGGTGGGAGGTTCATCCCATAGATTAAGGTGAGGTGAGGCAGAGGATGAGGCAGCTACAGCCAGAAACCCATCGCTCACCGCCCTATGCGTGTGGAGGGAGGGAATGGTTTCTGCCTGTAGATGCAGCCTGCTCTAGAGCTCGCTGTCCAAGCAGCAAGTGGAAGGTGTGGGAAGGAATGTGATGCAGACTGCTGAATGCTCTTATTTCATCCTGTTGGAAGAAATATCCATCTGGGTTCAGTTCCAAGTGGGAAGAAAGACACTGGAAACATGGAGACTGCTTGGAAGGATGGTTTTATTGGTGGAGCAGGAGCAGGACCTCATGGCTTGAGGTCCTGGGTGAAAATGGCAGAGATGCTGAAAGTCCCTGGGTTTTATGCCCTCTGTTGGGGTTAGAATTTGAGCTTGTGTTCTGACTGGTTGTCAGACTCCCATGGTGCCATGCAGGGGAAACTATAGGTTGTCTGTTGAGTCCCACATTTGATTGAATCTTGCTGAGTGATGTAATCTTCCAAGAGGCCATGTGGACAATCCCATAATGTCCTAAGGATGAGGGCCTTTTATGTTGCAAATAAAGCTAGCTCAGTCTTTTGTCTTCCAAATAACCAAAGTATCTGCTGGGGGCAGGAGGCTGAGGCTGAGTTTTGGTCTTAAGATTTCTATTTCTCTTTTAGGGGAAAAATTATGGCTTTTAATATTTCCTGGAATATTTCATTTTTCTAGGAGAGGGATGGGTGCTAACTTCCAACAGTCCCACTGTCTGTTTTGGCTTGCACTTGGAGAGCAGATTGCCATTGATCATCTTCTCCTCAGCTCTCTCATGATCTTGCCCTTGGCCTGTGCATGGAGTGTGTTCCCTTTACACTAGGGTGACCATATTTGATAGCCAAAAAAGAAGATGGGGGGGCGGCGGCAGTGGGGTGTGTGGCGGTGGTGGGGGGCAGGGGGGCAGGGGGTGGGGGGTGGGGGGGCAGGGGGGGTGGCGGCAGCGGGGGGGGGCTGGCTTCCCTTCGCCAGAAATCGACTGCAAATCCAGACTCGGCTGAGAAGCAAGAAGCTTGTTCCGACAACGCAGGGAAGGCGGGACCTCTTGCTGGAGCCATTTTTCTCTATTTGCCTGGACATGACATCGCCACTTATACATCCAGTCCGGGGCATCCGGGTAAATTTATAAAATTTATAAAACCCGCCCGGACACCCCGGACTAGACATAAAAAGTGGACATGTCTGGGCAAAAGAGGACGGTTGGTCACCCTACTTTACACACCCAACTGCAGCGGTGGGTGCATGAGAGGGATGCTTTGCTAACAGTCCCTGCTGGAAGCAGGGGAGGGTGCGGCATATCCCCATCCACTTCCAGACCCAACACATGACATCCGGACAGGCTTCCCTGAAGAGTAGCATGGGGCAGGGTAGAAAGCAGTGCCCTTCCCAAGGGGAGGCACGCGATCCTGGCTGGGCTTGGCTAGCCATAGAGCCAATGTGAGTCAAGCTTTCTGTGCTCGCAGTGGCTGCCTTTTGCCTGCTGGGAATGGGTGTATTTTTACCACTTCTACTTGGCTTTCTAGCTGGCCTCTTTGCCTCCTTTGGGCTGGGTGGACTTGATGCTCTGGGTGGCAACAGCAGCAGCCTAATGGACCTGCACAAGGTACTGGTGGCCTCAGTGATGCCAAAATGTGTTGGATGCATGAGGACCTTAGCCTGTGATAGGGCCAAGGAGATGACCAGCGGCAACCTGCTCTCCAACTGCAAGCCAAAAGAGATGGGACAGAGTAGGCAGCAGCCACCCCATACTCTCCTCACCTTGTTTTTGCCCACAGTGGTAGCAGTAGCCGAAGGCAGAGGTACAAGGGAGAGGCATGCGGTGTGGCCTGCTGGATGCATTGGGCAACCATCTGCTCTGTCCCAGCCACATGAGATGGAGCAGGTGCATACAGTGGTCTGCATCACGTGCCTCCCACCACTCTGCCTTCAGCCAGTGCTGCCACTGCCATACCTGTTTCTTGGAGAGCCAGCTGCAAAGTCCCTGCTGCTGGACACATCCCCCACCATACGCATTCACATACACCTGAAAGGCTGGTAAGGGCAGGTGTCCTGGAAATGGTATGGGACTGGCCAGTGTCACTTTGGTCCTGCCCCTCCCATCACGGTGGGTGCATGTGTCACTTTGGCCCGGCCCATGCCATCCCAGCAGGCACGTGTGCACAGGAGACAGGCACACACGTGCACAGACCAAGCCCACCCCATCCTGGCAGGCACACTGGCATCCACCTACTGTGCTCATGCGCGCCTGCTTTGATGGCATGGGCCAGGCCTGTGTGCATCCTACTGTGCACATGCATGCCTGCCAGGATGGCATGGGCTGCTGTCTTTTTGCTCTCTTTTGCAGATAGTCCTTGTTTATTGACAGAACCTGAGACTGAGAATGCAGTCATAAGGCACAACATCATGTGACTTTGCAATAAACAAAATCAATGAGGAAGCTGACAGGAATTAATAAAAGTTGATCATGTGTCTATGGGATGCTGCAATGTGATTGCAAGGAGATTGTCACATGCCCAAATTGCAATTGGATGATCACAAGGATACCATAATCGTCACAGCTACAAGGACACATCAAAAATACATCTCAGCATTGCTATAAGTTTGAATGGTTGCCAAATAAGTGATCATTCAACAAGGGCTATCTGTACATTTATTTCTATCTAAATAGTATTATAAAAATCAAACTGGCTCTGCTACACAGACAATATAGGTAAGCCACACAAAATTAATAAATACAATTATAAGGTATTATTATAATTATAGTTAATAGTTTTGAACAGGACTTACGCTTTCTTTCCACAGATGGTTCCCTGGTACCAGTTCCTGCATGTGCTGAAATATTTCTTATTGGTTCCCAAAACTTGCTGGAGGGCACAGACATTTGGCCTGGAAGAAAAAGAAAAACAAGAATGTGAAACATTCTTTACAATTTTATTGTTTACTTATATTGCCTTTATGGTTGTGAAAGTTGGACCTTTAAACAGCAAGATAAGAAGAAAAATCAACTCATTTGAGGTGTGGTGCTCGAGAAAGCTCCTATATATTCCTTGGACAGCTAAGGTGACTAACAAGCAATGGTAGATTCCTCCAAATATGCATTTCTCCTAACTATTTCAGTGTACAACTTGAATAGTATAGGTAACAGGATGCAACTTCGCTGAGTTTTTTCCAATTCTGAACCATTTTGTGTCTCCATATTCTGTTCTTATAGTGGCTGCCTGATCAGAGTACAGTGACTGAATCATCTGGATTTGGTGTGATGATATTCCCAGTTCTTTGAGGCAGTTCCAGGGCTTGTCATGGTCAACATAGTCTAAGGGTTTTGTGTAGTCAACGAAGCACATATAAAAGTTATATGGTGTTTTTGTGCTTTTTCCATCATCCAACGCAGATTAGCAATATGGTCACATAGTCCTCTTCCTTTCCGAAATCCTGCTTGTAGATCAGGCAGTTGGCAGTTGGATGCAAACATTTCTGGATCATCTTCAAGATAATTTTACTCACATATGTTACCAAGGTTATGGTTTAGTGGTTGCAACAGTCTTTCATATCACTTTTCTTTGGTATTGGAATAAATATCAACCTTTTCCGTTCTTTTGGCCACTGACCAGACTTGCACATACTTTGTCAAAGTGCTGTCAGTGCTTTTGTTGGCAGTAGTGTCAGCAACTCTGCAGCAACTCAACTTTGTGGTTAGACAACTGGTTGAGTGCCCACACTACTACCTCCTGCAGAATACCTGGTTCCATTTCTGGTAGGTCAGCTTCTCTTATGAAAACCTTGTTTTCATTGATATAACGTTGTTCTGCATATTCCCATCATCTTTTTCTGAATGCTTGTTGGTCATGCCATTCTTGCCCATCATGTCCTCTAACCATAATGGCCTTTCTTACCATAAAGGGGTTTCTGGCCTTCTTTACATAAGTGAAACACTCTTTTGTATGACCACTCATGGCTCCTTCCTCCAGCCCAGTACTTCTCTTTATATTTTCTTGCCTCTTTCTGGAAATGAAGTTTTCTCATTTCTTCCCTGTCACCAATAGTGTTTGCTTTCATTCTCTCTTCTGCAGTCTCTATTGTAGCTTCTGATATCTATTTGGCCAATTTCATTGGTTTCTTGTATGTAATATATTTTTGGGCTATTTCAGTAACAGATGTTTTTATTTCTTCCCAATAGCTCATCTGGTTGTCTTTTTGTGGTGTTCAGCAGTTCAAATCTGTTCTTAACTTCAGTTGCATATGCCAGGGAAATCTTCTTGACACCAAATTTCTGAATCATGGATTGTCATTTGAGTTCATGGTGGGACCCACAATCTGCACCAGGGAACATTTTCATGGTGAAGATTAAATTTTTCCACTTCTTATGGCAAAGTATGTAGTTAAATTGGTTTCGATGCTCCCCATTTGCTGAAATCCAAGTGTATAGTTGCCTCTTGGATTGTTCAAATCACACATTCATTATCCTTAGCTGATGTTCATGACATAGCTGAATCAGATGTTCTCCTTGCCTCATTTGTTCACAAAGACCAACCTTGCCTGTGATCCCTGTTTCTTCCATTTCTCTCACTTTTGCATTGAAATAGACAATGTATTTCTTTGGTGTTTGTTTCAAAGTTTTCCTGAATTTCAGCATAGAATTCTTTGATATTCTCTACTGCTGAGTCTGCAGTGGGAGTGTAAGCTTGCAGAATTGTCACATTGTGAGGTTTTCTGTTGCTATGTATTGCCATTTCCTATCACTGACCATTCAAAAACTTTCTAAGAATTCTGCCAATTTTTATGCAGTATAGTATGAAACCCAGCCCTCTTTTCTGATGGTATCATTGTAAGAGTAGTATACCATATGGCCATCACAGTTGAAGAAGCCACAGACAGTCCAATGAACTTCACTGATGACTAGTATATCAATGTTGAGCGTATTCATTTTAATAATGTTTAGCTTTCCTAGATTTAAGTCATTGACATTCCATGTTCCTAATTTGAAGGACTTTGAACAGCGGAGAGATCTCTTTTCACTAGGAACTGGGTCAATGATTGGGGGGATTTATCCCATCTGTGTCATGAATGATCCCGCTACTATAATAGTCTGTTTGCTCTTCCCTTGTAGCTTTATTGGTACCTCCCAGACAGAGGAACTCACTGCTTGGTAGCATATATTTCACATTTTTGAGTTGATACATAAAGATCATAATCATACTGCTTTAATGGGGTCATCTTCAGAAAATTGTACACCATTTTACTATTGTACATTAAGAATGCTGGCTCTAGGCCACACTGACTGAAGGTGTTCCCTATACTGCTGGTGTGAAGACTTACATTGTTAGAATGATTCAGGAGGGCAGCATTAGTGGCCTGGAAGGTTTGGAATCTTAGACTAGCGCCTACTAGACTTTAGTGTAATGCCCATCCATCACTGTACACTTTAAATAAAATACAAATACAATAAAACATAAGCAAAAGGACGTTGGTCTTACCTGATACGGTCCTTCTCATTGTGGAAAACATAGACTGGTCATGTGGTCTAAGCGAGCCAATCAACTCCCCAGCCGATTGGAGGCTATGTTTTCCACGATGGAGAATAAAAGTATTTTAAAATATTTCAGTCATATTAAACAGACACCAGGTATGAACTATATTTGATAGATACTGTAAGGTCTTGCCTCGCCAATCTTGCCAAGAAAGCAGAACTCTTGAAATTGAAGTCGTTCCAAAAGGAGCTTTTACTGAAAGGTTGTGATAACAAGAAATCTAGGCAGGAACTAAATTTTCCCACTTAGAAACAACAATTTAAAGCAGTGCAAACAAAACCCCTCCTTCACAGCACAACAATGCAGGAAACAGAAACAGAAACTTCATATAGAGATCCATCCAAGCCTCCCCCTCCCACCAGAATGCCAGTGTCCCAAGAGAAATATATGGGACTTGACAGATACATTGTAGAAGCAGAAGTGTGAAAGTAAATGAATTTGGCCTATGTCTAGCAACTAGAGGGGAGAAGGCATGCCTATACCAACCTAAACTAGCCAATAGGGGCTCAGTAGATCCCACCCAGGACTGCATCACCAACAGTATCTAGCAGCTAAATCATATACATGGCAAAAATTGACTTGGGAGAATAGAAAAAAGACCAAAACAGTTGAAAACAACTTTAAACAACTTCCACTCTGAGCTAGGAATAAACTTGTGCTTAGCATATTCTTCTAACCATAGCACAAAGATGTTTATCATAATATCATCATCACCTGTCCATTTTTCAGGGTTTTGGTGTGTACCAAATTGTTAAATGATTATAGCAATTTACTAGGTTGAGTAGAAAAATGACAGACAAGCAAAGGAATGTAAATCAAGGTAAATCAGATAGAATCTCTTGGAAAGAAAGGTTATCTGAGTAGTTTCACTTTATATAAGAACGCACAGAAGAGAAGTCAAAATTCAATCAAAGTTCAAAGATCCAAGTCATGTGGTATTACGTTGGACTGGAATTTTATAATATCATTTCTCAGAATTTTCCAAGAATCTTGAGTTGTTTTCCTGTTTAGGATTTCTATCCATGGATTTGTTGGAAAAAAATATCCATCTGGGTTCAATTCTAAGGGAGGAGAAAGACAATGGAAACATGGAGACTCTTGGAAGGATGGTTTCATTGATGGAGCAGGACCACATGGCTTGAGATCCTGGGTGAAAAAGGGAATGAAGTGAGGGAGAGGGATAGATTTATACCCTCTTGAGCTATGACCTTGCTTCCTGTGCCTGTGGCAAGAGCAAGTATCCTGATTGGTTGTAGCCTCCCATGTGGGGTAACTTTGTAGGCTTGGCTAAACCTTGCTGAGTGATGTAATCTTCCAGTGGGCCATGTGGTGTGTTCTGCTAGGTGGGTGGAGTGGCTAATCCAATCAGCCTGAGGAAAATGTCTTAATCCCATCAACCTGGAGGGGGGGGCTATTAACAAAGGTGGGGGCTGTTTTCCAAGAGCATGTTTCTCCTTTTCTCATCCAGGGAAGTATAATATTCTGCCTTTTTTGTACTTCCTAGAGTATTTCATTCTTCTAGGGGGGGAGGGGAGTGCTAAACTTCCTACAAATCCTTCCTAAGATCTCTCTAAATTTGTTGAATTCATCTCCCTTAACATGAAGAAATGTTTCCCCTTTTGCATTTGAGCATCCAAGAAGGGACAGGAAAGGCAAAGAAAAAGAAGGAAAGAGAGCAAAGAAGGGAAACAAGGAAAGAGGAGAAGAAAGAAGAAAGAAAAGAGGGAAGCACAAAGGAGAGGGAAAAAGAAGGGCAGGGAGGAAGGAAGGAAGGAAGGAAGATAGGAAGATTATAATGAGAGGGAGTCAGATTCTGAGGGAAGTTTTGCCTTAGCATTTGGCCACCAGCAGCCCTGCTGCCCTTTCGCCATCCCCTTGTCCCCTCCTCCTCCTGACCTCTCCTGGTGGCCTCCCATCCTATTGCTGAGGATGCTTTGGTTACAAAGCTGGGTCTCCTCACATGGACAGGGCCTCCCTCTGACCTACACACTTTTCCCTTCTGCATACACCATGAGCAATGTGCCCAAGGAGAGAGAGCACAGCAGCAGCAGCCTTGAGAAGGAGGTAGGCACAGCAGGGAACCCCTCAGGGAAATTCCCTCATCTGTCATTTATGAAGATATTGAAGAGTACTTGGCCTAAGACAGACCCTTGTGGTGCCCCCTGCTTACTTCCCTCAATGTAGATGTAGATGTAAGGACTATTCGTTGAGTATGGTTTGTATGGTTGAATATGGTTACAAATCCATCTGGTGGTGATGCTTGTCTATGCCACATTTTTCTAGCTTACCAAGAAGTAGGCTGTGGTCTACTTTGTCAAATGCCTTGCTGAAGTCTAAATATACTATGTCCACAGCATTTCACTGGTCTTCTAACATAGTCACTTTGTCAAAGAAGAAATAAAATTTGTTTGGCGTAATCTGTTTTTAACAATCTGTGCTAGCTATTACTGGTAGTTATAACTTTATTTCTTTCTAGATGTTCACATATCTATTTTTCTATTATTTGTTCCAGTATCTTCTCATGCTGCAGCTGCCAAATACCAATGTAGTCCTAGGCTGCATCAACAAAGGGATAGCATCAAGATCACAATGTTCTATACTGCACTAGTTAGGCTGATTGTTCTGTAGTTTCCTGGGTCTGTTTTTTTCCCTTTTTCCTTTTTTGAAGATGGGAACTACATCAGTTCTTTTTCAATCCTCTGGTAGTTCTTCAGTGCTCCAAGATTTTTTTAAAGATACAATACAATGATTCTGACATAATATCTGCCAGCTCCTTCAGTGGAACAGCGTATCTTCAGAAATTGTGGGTGCTTCATCACTGGAGGGTTTTTTTTTGGAAAAGATTGGACAACCACCTGTCTGAAATGGTTGAACAGGAAGTTGTTCTATAAGACTTCCAAGGTCCCTTCCAGCTCTATTCTGATTGATTGATTAATTGATTGATTCAGCTGGAAATTTTTAAGACCTTTTATTTCCAGCCAATTTATGCACGGAAGACACTGCTAAAGGTTCAAAGCTCCCAATCACTTCCCCTGTCAGCCTTGGAGCCTTCTTTGACTCTACAGGGCTGCCACAAGAGAAGGAAAAAAGCAGGCTGTGGGAACAGGAGGTGGGAGGTGAATTGGTGTGAAGTGATAGACACAACAACATTCTTTTCTACTGGACCAACAACTTTCTACCAGCACCTGGAGAGATGTGATTGAACTTTGGCAACTGTTGGGACAGTGAAATTATTGGCCCATGTGACAAGTGGGGTGCTGGGAAAGAGGAGGTCTTAGGGCAACATGGGTGAGGGGGAAAATGCAGTTCAGATTTGGGTTTTCTTTAGATGTGCCAATATGACTTCTCTAATAAATTCTTACTTTGGACTTGAGTGTCATGGAGTTCTGAGTTCGTTGGAACACTGACATCCCCTTTGATTTATCCTACATGAAAACTGTAGGGCAGCATGACCCTATGGCCTAGTAACATGAGCATGAATAGGGCCCAGGAAGTGAGAGCAATGCAAAATTTCTGATACTACAGAGCCTGCAGCAAAACACTTTAATATGACTGTGAGTGAGTGGAATCTACTGGACAGTGAGCAAATGGCAAAATTGTGGTCTTTACACTACAAGTTTCAACCTTCTTATTTGTGCATGAATGCAAAAGACCGAGTTTGTGGCATAGTGCAATGCTGCTTTCATTGTTTTTATAAAAGCCTCCAATCCTGCAGGTGCAAGATTATTTACTCTGACTACATATAGTAAAGAATTAAATATGAAGTCAATAAAAAATGCCCCATGGGACTTTGATAAAGCCATGCTTGGTTACTTGCTGGAATTATCACTCTCTTTTCTGTTGTCTGAGTAATGTGGGTTTTTTTTCATTCTGAGATTGTTTTGGATCAGAAAGTATAAAAGTCAGCAGAAAGAGATGAAGTTTTGGGAGGAGATGGCGTTGATGATACAATATATGAAGATCTCCTTGGAGATCAAACTGTAAGGAATTAAAAACTAAAATGGAGGTGATAGAAGAAAAGCTGGACATTATACTACAAGAGATTATAAGCAAGCAAGATGCCCAGGAAGAGGAGGGCCCATTCAAAGCAAAAGAGGGAAACAGAGCAACCAACTGAGAAAATACAGAATGACATAGAGAAACTGACACTGAGAAAAAGAAAAAATGTGGAAATAATCCAGGGAGAGGGTTTGATAATAGAATTAAGAAGGAAAATGAAGAAGCAGGAAGTAATATTTGGAAGAGAGTTAGGGGTCGCAGTGGAGCCTGTAGAATTTAATTATAGGGGAACGTTAGAAAAGGAAGAAAAGCTTAAATTAAGCAGACAAAAGAATGAAATAGAAACATAGATCTAAAAATGGAATTTGAAAGTCTAATTAAAAAAAACAAAGAGTTAATGCAGATGAGAGATGATGGATAAAAAAGAGATATATAAAGTTAAGGCAGTAGTGGTACAAACATAGAAAAGAATAGTCTAGGGAAAATAGAGAGTGGGGGATAAATAAAACACAATTATTTTTTTTGCTAAAAAGGGGAATAGAATTAGAATTGGGTAAGGAAAATAATAGTATATATTAATATACTTTATTTTTCTTTTTGGTTGGAAATGGATAAACTATGTAAGGATATGGATATTATACCTGAATATTAATAGATGAATATATTGTATTATAGGGTGTGTAATATTAGTACCAATACCAGAATTGTACAAATGGTTAAATATCTGTTGATATAAATAAGAATTGAATGAAAATATAAAAAAAAGATATGATGGAAAATATGATGGCAATGAAATGATATGAGGAAATTTTGAATAAGATAAAAGGAAAAGCAATATTTGAAATGTTAGTACTAACACTAGAATTGTGTAAATGGTTAAATGATAAAATGTGATAGGAAGGTGGATAGAAAATAAGCTAGATAGATAATGAAGATATAAGTTAAAAGATATGATGAAACATTGATTAAATGAAAAGTGAAGAAAATATTTAATAAATAAGAATATTAGTATCAGGATGTATAAGATTAGGAACTGTAAAATGTATGATTATTGTTAAAACTTGTATTATGGGTTGACACCCAGGTACCACACTGTTCAGAAAATGATATATTGTAATTTATAGAAAAAATAAAAAAATTGTAGTTTAAAAAAAAGAAAGAAGAACATTTCACACGTTGTGAGATAACCAATTCGAAATGGGGAAAATCTCACTATTTGATTAAATTTTCGGTGTTATTGTGCTTTGTAACATAAGGCAGGAAAAATTACATCAATTTCAATACAAACAAGCAAACAACAGTAGCAGTAATTTTCTAGCATTTGTGAATGCTGACAGATACAGCTTGCAAAACAGAAGAGCTTTTTCTTGTGCCTAAATCATTGTTTCCAGACTAAACAGCTGTCCTTTTTGACCAAGATGCTTCTTGAATTGTCTCTGCTTATGTATATCATTTTTTGACTATTGAGTTGTTATCTGATATTTTAATGTTGTACAATATTGTAGTTTTACTGTAATTTAAAGATGTAATTTGCTCTTATAGTTGGGATTATGGTGATGTGATGTCCATTTTCTGAATAGAAGCAGCATTTCAAGTATACTTCTGTGATGAATTACAGCTATAAGGCTTTGTGGTAGGACTTTTTCCAGAATTATAGAAAAAGTTCTTAGCCAAACATATCAAACTTTAATTTTAAATGTAAAAGACCTTCATGCAAACTTTCAATTTTATAGTAGTGAAATGAAACTGAGGTCTGGAAAATGCCCACCATGCAGTTATGGTTGGATTGGACATTAGTACCAGGAAAAGAAAATATTAAAAAAGTATTTGGTAGGTATAAAACAACTTTCTAGAGAAGACAATAGATTATGTTACCTCATTAAGAACTGTTGGTGGGCCTTGCTAATTTTAAGGCCACATATGGTATTTGTTGCAGAATATTTTGTCTTGAAGAATAATTATATACTACTTCCTTGAAATGATTCCAGAAAAGGCATTTATTCTGCCATCACTCAGCTGTGTCTGCAGGATTTGAGGGTAGATTCTGACATCTTTTGGCCTGCAAGGTAGATGGCTCAGTCTTTGAAAAATATTGGAAAAGAAAATGTTTCATCCCTTGAATTTTTAAATTATATTAATAGTTATATTTTTCTTGGAAAAACGGGGCATACATATAGTTCATTTTATTACATCGCCTAGCTCTGTTAATGATCAGATTGTATTTGGGATTAATAAAAAAATAAGTGCAGTGAACTCAAGGATCTGGTTCACACTCAGACTGAGTCTTAGCGAGAGCTATTAGATTTGGGCTGGCACATTGTATGAACCCTGACTCTGGTTTCTAAGCCATATTTTTTGCATGTTTTGAAGGAAGCCAATTATAGGTTAGTCAATAAATTATGGATTAGTGCAGCAAGTGACTGAAGGAAATAACCCTTACTCCTGAGTAAACACATATCAAGGTCTACAAAAACAAAGCACTGTAACAGAAATAGGTAAAACTATCAGTTCTGATTTCTCTGTTTTTTTATACAAATCTGTCAAGTTCAATTTTTTGTGCTGTTCATTTTTGTCAATATTCGCTAAGGAAGCAAACTGTCCTGCTGTGCTGATGGGGTTTTGTGCAAACACTGCAGCTAGAAGACTTGACTTAATGAAACACTCTTAAATTTCAGTGTATTTACTGGTTCAAAACTGAGAAATTAGGTGACCATTCCACCCTGTTCCTACCAAGTTGACAGCAGCACCAGTTTCATTCCGGAAACCATACCAAGGAATAATCTACATTACGGTTTTAACAATAGGGAAGAAAGCCCCTTTAGTTATTCTTGATAAGCAATTAAGAATGCCGTTTTACAATATTGTACAGTAGTAGTCTGCTTCTAGATTACTGTATTACTGTCCTACCTTTCTCTATTTTAAGTAACACTGCCATCTACTGGCAGCTATATGTTAACATCGTACAATTAGTCTATTTTTCAGCAAAGGTTGAGCTAGTAGTCAAAGGAGGAATAAAATAGCTTCCTTTTTTTTTCTTTATATATTCCAATACCAAACAATAGAAAAACACATAGCTTTTCCTCTGCATTATTAATTAAATAAAATCAAGGATTTTCTCTGATGATGGATAAAAAGGTGATTGACTCAATGATGCATCGTTGTCCAAAATAACTCTAAATCTGCTGCTAAATTAATGCTGCCAGACAGCTAGTACAAAATGTGGCAGTTCTGGTGGAACCTTCCATTTAGAAGATGAAATGTATTCCATCTCTCTTGTTTTTTGCTGCTTAACTTTGTTGGATTTAAAACAGAACATTCCTGTCCACACATGGGACAACGAGCTGCACAGAACAGAAAGTAGAAGGAGCCCTCTTAGCTCTCATCCAACTACGACTCGAGTTGCCTCACCAGCTGTCTTTAAAAGACAACTTCATGGTGTTGTTTCCTCTCCTCTCCAAGCTGTAGCCAAGGAAGCCTAAAAATCCAGCTTTTCTGGAGTTGCCATTAAACTGCCAAACTGCAGGCAGCCGGCAGTCAGCAGAAGCAGCCTGCAGTACTGCACTCTAACCACTATGCTGCTGCGGCTCCTGGCAGAGATGGTAGGGGCTCAGAACTGCACCACTGCTACCAGCCACTTGAGCTGCCCTCTCCAATTGCTGAGCACTGCTCTCCTCACCATTTGATGCGTGCTTCAGGAAAAACTGGACTCTTGACTTCCCCAGGAACATCTACAGCACTTTGGAAAGCACCATTTTGGAGCTTTCAGATGCATCATTATAGAGGCATCTAATAAATATAGGCAGAGGCGGTCCTTGAGTTATGATTGCAATGGAGTCAATGTTCATAATTCGTGACCTTTCCAACTTTAAGTAAATCCACAGTTGTTAAACAAACAAACAAACAAACACACAAACAAATCATGAAGAGAACCAATAGTTTCCTAAGGGCACAGCTTTGCCAAAACCTGGAAGTAAATGCCATTTTTTGTAAAAAAAAATGTCATAAAATATGGTCACATGATTGCAAGATGTTGAGAATGACTGTAAATGTAGCCCAGTTGCCAAGTGACTGAGGTGTAGTGATGTGATCGCAGGGAGGGGAGGTGTCCATTAGAATTTCGTATCTGGGTCATAGGTACCCCCAGATAGGCCTGTCAGAACTTCAAATGGTCACTAAGAGACCAGTTGTAAGTCAAGGACAAGCCATCTTTATTTTTAAGTAGGTTTAGCAAACTTCTGAAAGAGTGCTAGACCTGTCTGGACAAAAAGTATTAGGATTCTGGTTGATTTAAAATAGGAAAGAGCTAGTTTTTGCCAGCTCAGTTACTGCATCTGCTGATAAGGGCTTTTTCTTTTTCTTTCTTTTTTATTACTTTGGGAATGTGCCATTGTTTCATTCTCCAATGCCACTCTGAATATTCCATTGGCTACTTCAAATGCTGCCAGCCAAATGCTACACTGCCAGTTCTGCCTCCATTGCATTGCTTATCAATTTAGGATATAGGGAGCTGAGGTGAAATTGGCAAGACTTCTTTTTTGGGGGAAAAAATTATTAATATTTAAAGACATAATTGTGGGCAAAAAACAGAAAAAGGTATGAAAAACAAAAAATTGAAACAGAAGAGATTATATAGACTTATAACATTAAATGAAACCTCAGAATAAAATTAGTTTGATCCTAGTAATTAAAATAACTTATGTCAATGTCAAACATCAGCTGATTATTTAAATCAAGATAACATGGGATAATTAATGACAATAACCAATATAGTATAAATTATAAATGAACGTAAGTGATCATAATAATTTCTACCACCTAAAACTTCTTTTTATATACAAAGCTTTATTTATATTTTTAAACAAGATAAAAACTAATATAAACTAATAAAAAGTTAAACAAAGAAAAAGAAATCAAAGAGAAGGCTAAAAATGCAATTCAGGAAAAAATAGTAAAAGAAAAATACATAAAGAAGTGAATTCCCATCTTGTTTATAGCAGTTATAAGTACAATCATAAATTTACCTCGCTCTGTAAGGTTGTAATATGTCCTTCTTTCCATAATCTAGCCTATCTAGTCATCAAAACCATAAATCATGAGTTCAATTTTTCCATTTTCCGCAAAAAGTCTATTAGGGGTTTCCAGTCAGCAATAAATATAGTTATTGTATTTTCCCTAATCAAAGAAATTAATTTGGTGATCTCAGCAAGTTCTATCATCTTCACCAACCATTCCTCTGTTGTAGGTATTGCCAAGTTTTTCTATCTTAATGCACAGAATAATATCACTGCAGTTTTTTATATGCAAAAATGAAGTTCCATAACTTTTCCCCAAAGGTTTATCCATCAGTCCCAAAAGAAAAACATCTGGTTTCAATTGTATATTAATGTAGTCTGTGTAATGAATCCATTCTATTTCTCCAGTGACCTAAACCAACAATACATCATTTCATAAAAATTCTCTTTAAAATTATGACATAACATAAATTTTCAATCCTTTCAACAACATATTTTCCCATCCTCATACTACAGGTAGTCCTCGACCATTTGTGTAGTGACCATTCAAAGTTACGATGGCACTGAAAAAAATGACTCACAGCCATTTTTCACACTTTCAGCATCCCCACCGCCATGTGATTTGGAAATTCGGAAGCTTGGCAACGGCAACTGGCATGCAGTTGTGACAATTGCAGCATCCCAGGGTCATGTCATCACTTTTGAGAGCTTCTGACAAGCAAAGTCAAATAGGAAACCAGATTCACTTAACAACCATGTTACTAGCTTAATAATAGCAGTGATTCACATAACAACTGTGGCCAGAAAAGTCATAAAAGCTCACTTAACGACTGACTTGACTAGCAATGCAAATTCTGGGCTCAGTTGTGGTTATAGCAATAGCAATAGCACTTAGACTTATACACAGCTTCGTAATGCTTTACAGCCTTCTCTAAGTGGTTTACAGAGTCATCATATTGCCCCAAACAACAATCTGAGTCCTCATTTTACCTACCTCGAAAGGATGGGAAGGCTGAGTCAACCTTGAGCCAGTGAGAATCGAACTGTTGGCAGCCAGCAATCAGCAGAATCAGCCTGCAGTACTGCATTCTAACCAATGCACCACCACGGCTCATTGTAAGTCAAGGATTACCTGTATAACCAAAATGTTCAACCCGTTTTATCAAATTTTTCTTCTCTTTCAAATGTCAACAGAAGTTCATCATTTGTACATAACTTCAATTTTCAAAATTATAAGCTTTAAATCTTCTATAAGCTTTAAATCTTCTTAATAACTGTAAATAAGAAAACAATTGGAAATAACACCTAGGTTATGTTCTATCCCCGATTGACCAGACCCGATAAAAACGACACGGAGGCGGAGGTCTGGTTAAGCTACTTTTAATCCGG
>JAEANM010002784.1:0-23689 GCA_017656035.1 Myanophis thanlyinensis | reverse complement strand
TTCTTCTTCATCATCTTCATCTATTGTATCTATATCTATAACTTCTATTATCTATCATCTTTCTCTAATCTCTGTATCTCATCTAGCTTCTCTCTGTCTATTGCAATATGTACTGTATGTATGTATATTGTAAACGGGTGCGTTTGTGTGCATTGTGGTGGTGATGATGGAGAATGCAGTGTTTTGTATGGGGTCAAACGCCTTCAGCTTCCACAACTTCTACTTGGTTGCTTTTACGTGAAGAAAACCAATGTTAACTGGATGTGTCCCCCCCCCTGCATTTCTGCTGCTCCAAGACCTCCAGCGCTGATGGGGAAGGGGAGCGGGTGGGGGGGAAGCAACAGCCACTCCTCCCCCCCTCCCACTCAGGCTCAGCTGTGCTCTCCCTTGGCAGCAAGAGGGGGAGCTGAACAGCTGAATTGGTGTATCAGCGCTGGGGAGAGAGAGCCATTCTGTCCACAGCCCTCCGTTCCCCACCTCCACAAAGCTAAGCCCCAGCAGCTGCTGGCTGGAGCCAGGAGCCACATCTCCAGGACAGGCAATGAGGGGTGGGGGGATGTCTACTGCCTGAAGCACACCCCCACCCCTCCTCCCCCCATGCTTGCAGCTGTGCTCCCAACTTCTCCATCAGAAATGCCCATGCAAAAAAAAAACAAAACCCCAAAAACAACCTGGGTTCAGGGAGCTGGCTCTGGAAGGGAGCTGGATAAAGCTTCCCTGGATTATGAGTGGGATTTCCCTTTTTTTGTGAACACGGCATCTTCTTGCTGTCAGCAGGAAATGAGTGGGGAGTGGTGTGTGTGCAGATGGGTCTGCAGTCTTTCTACCCAGAGGGCCCCCCCCCCCTGCATTAATTTTTATTCTCTTATTTGTTTGCTGGTCCAACCGTTCAAAACATCCCATTTTGTATCAGCCGTATTCCGGGGATGTCCATCCTCTTCCTCAATTCAGCCACAAGTAGTTGTCAACTGCCTTCTCTCTTCTACATCCCACCCTCCTGCCATCTGCTGCCCACCTCCAAATCTGTTCTGTCTCCAAGCGCCTAGTCCATATGAACTCTCTCTCTCTCTCTCTTTCTCTCTCTCTCGCTCTTTGTTTTGTGTTTGTGGGTTTTCTAGATTGAGAAGCCTGTCTGGACTTGATGTGCTGCATCTCCTCCCTCTCCCCACAGTTGAAGAAAACAAAAGATAAAAGGTGAGCTCAAAACAAAAATTAATTTGGGGTTTCAATGAAGTTAATTGGGGACAATTTATGAACTTCTGAAAGTTCATCCAGGCTTTGAAACGCCAAAAATAACTTGGATTTTAAACAAGTAAATCTACTCTATCCACCCACTTCTAAGAACCTCCATCTTGACTTGGTGAACTTCCATCTTTCCCACCTTCTCTGCCTTCTCTCTCTCATTTGTTTTATTATGGGCTGATCGTCTTTCCCTTCCTGTCTCCTAGAGGTGTTGGGATGAACAACTCCACCATTGTGGGGCTGGCAGATGTCCAGTGTCAGCTCAACGACCCTCTGCAGTTTGTCCTAGTGCCGGCCACTTATTGTTTGGTGTTATGTGTGGGATTGCCCGGCAACGTGGCGGCCTTGCTTGTTTTCCTTCAGAATGGACGAGTCAGGAAAGCCATCCGAATCTACCTTCTCAACCTCACCTTGGCCGATATCTTCTTCAACCTCACCCTACCGTTCTGGATTACCTACTACTTAGCTAAAGGACACTGGAGTCTGCCAGAAGTCTTCTGCCGCTTGGCTGGAGCCATCTACTATCTGTCTACATACAGTGCCATGGCGTTCATGACCTTAATCAGCCTGAACCGATACTGTACGGTGGCAAAGGTAGAACTGGTTCTGAACCGGCCCCAGGGGGCACTGATCAGCTGTGTGATGGCCTGGATTTTGTGCCTCCTTTGTGCCATTCCTTCGTTGACTAAGCAGCAAACTCACCGGGCAGAGTCCACCAGCTTGAAATGCTTTGAACAGCACTCCGGCCAAAGGACCTATGCCTATGCTATGGTGGTGATCTTCACTCTGTCTTTCTTGGTTGTGTTGGGGACCTACTTGTCTATCATGAGGACACTGTCCACCGCAGCTGGCACGTGTCAAGGTGGCCACCGGCGCAGAGCACGTGCCATGGTGCTGGGCATGCTCTTAGTGTTTGTGGTCTGCGTGGCACCTTATCACATCTCCTTGGTTCCTTGGGTCACGGACCAAATGTTGGGTTTGGCCTGTAGTCCTCCCTCGTTCTTGGATAACCTTCACATGTTGAGTGTGGCTCTCCTGAGCCTGAACAGTTGCATTGACCCTCTGATCTATTGTTTCTCCATCAAGCGCTTCAGGACTGATTTATGGACAATGGTCCGAAAGACCGCCAGCTGCCGTCCCGTCTCTTCATCTCTGCCTCCACCTCTGCCAACACCATCAGAAAACCGAGCTCCACCCAACCTCAGGTCTTCTTCCTTAACCTCTTTATAACTGGGAGGTGGCCACATCCATCCAACCAGATGAAATTACCTCAAGGTTTATTTTGCACCTCTGGACTCAGGGCTTTTAATTGGCAGATGCCTACCAACAGAAAGATCTCTTGATAGGCTTCTACTGTATCACACCAAGTTTTCTTGGCAACCTTTTTGAGTCCAACTTGCCAGTAACTTCTTCCTATAGCTGAAGAGTGACTAGTCCAAAGTCATCCATCTGCCTTCTGTGCCTAAGGCAAGATTAGTACTCCCTGTCAATTAACCATTAGACCAAAGTGGCTTTTGGGTCAATCTCATTCTCTGTTTCATTTCATGAGACATTCCAAAAAAATAATAAAAAGCAGAGCCCAGGGACTTTTGAACCTAGGATGCCAACCCTGAAGACAATATATCATTTGGATGAAGTGTTTTAAGTTACACATTTGGGATGAGAAATGTACTCTCTGGATATTGATGGGAAGTATTGTCAGTGCTGAGAAGAAGTTAACAAAGAAGGCTATCTGTAAGTTGGATTTATGGATCTGCAGTGAAAAAGGCAAAGCAGTCCATGCAGATTTTATTCTGCTAATTGTTGCAGATGATAAGGGGTGGTGCCCATCTCCATTTCAAGGCCATTGAGCCAGCCCTATCCAAGGACATTTCTCTGGTCAGATGGCCAGCATGATGTCACAGGATGCTGTTACCTTCTCACCAAAGTGGTACCTGTTTATCTACTTGCACTTGCATGCTTTCAAACTGCTAGGTTGGCAGGAGCTGGGGTGAGGACAGGAGCTCACCCCATCATGTGGAGCTCGGGTCTCAAACCTGGGCTGCCAGCTTTCCAGCTGACAAACCCAGCATCTTAACTGGCTGAGCCACTGTACCACCGACAACTGGATCTGCAGTGAAACGCAAGAAATATTTTCCTAGGTACACAGCTCAGTTGGTTACGATTGCATTCCATTTGAACGAACAATGGAAGGTAAAATAATATTTTTTTTCTCTTAAATTATGAACTGCCCACAGTCTTTGCTGAGATGGGTGGCTACAAACAAACAAACAAACAAACAAACAAACAAATTCTCCATTCCTTACAAATAGATCACTGGTAGCACAGAACAGGAACAGGAAATAGATCACTGGTAGCATTTTAGAGCATGTAAGCAGCCTTAAATCAGCTAGCTTCTTTGTGGGTTGTAGAATGGAAATTATTGAAAAGGTGTTTTGCTCTCTTTTAGAATCTAAGCAGATGGTATTTATAGTGCATCCCTTAAGCTGCTAGAGAGGGAGATTCAAGGTCCATTCCAGCCCATTTCATTCTAATTCTAATCTGCCCTCCAGCTTGGAGTTGGGAACCCATAGAATATACATTTTTGCACAATGTATAGTCTATGAGTTTTTCCTCCCCAATTATTTTGAGCACCAGGAGGCAGCAGGATCTGTTTTTGTCTCTTTAAATCCATGTTTCTAGTGCCTGGTCCAAGGTTTGGTTTACCTTTGTCTAAAAATAGTCACAAATAGGACAAAACCCATCTGAGATGCCAATGGTCAATATCACTGAATGTGGTCATCTAAGGGGCAAAAGTCCAGTTAGAATACCAATAAGGAAATGTTTAAAGAGAGAGAGAGAGAAAGAGAAGGTTTATATGAAATAACCAGAGACCTTAGTTTTGAGTTGAGAGCAAATTCTTGGACTGAGAGTTCTGCTGGTGACTATTTTGTCTGCATGACAGTATTTCATGCCTCGGTGATGGTAGATGAGAAAGGAGAGTGTAAGAAAAAATACCAAAGTAGATCAGATTCCCCCATGTTTGAAGGCTGTGCATTCTTAAGCAAAGGTTCTGTGCATCAGGAGCCTTGTGAGAGGTTCAGATTAGAACTAGCTCACCAAAATATTGTGGGGGGAACGTGACAAAAGGCATCTACGGGTCATCCTCAACTTACGACCATTTGTTTAGCATCCGTTTGAAGCTGCGACAAGCACTGAAAAAAAAAAGGATTGTAACCAGTCCTCGCACTTACAGCCATTGCCATCCTGTGATCTAGAATTCTGGTGCTTGGCAATCAGCACATATTTACAAAGGCTGTAACCTCCTTGGGGATCCTCATGGTTGTAACTTTCCCAGCCGGCTTTCGACAAGCAAAGTCAACTGGGGAAGCTGGACTCACTTAATGAACCAAAGGTGCTTTTTTCAAGAGGCAACTGGACGTTCTGATTTTTCTTTGAAGACGTTTCGCTTCTCATCCAAGAAGCTTCTTCAGCTCTGAAGGCAATTTTGAAGGGAGCTTCTTGGATGAGAAGCGAAACGTCTTCAAAAGAAAAAAAAAACAGAAAGTCCAGTTGCCTCTTGAAAAAAAAAAGCACCTTTGGGACAACCGGAGGACTGAGAATCTCTGTACACACTCACTCAGTGAGTTATCCTGAAATAAGATGGGCAGCCGAGAAACTTTATAAATAAATCCATTTATAAATAAGTGGCCACGTGATTTGGTTTCAACTGCAGTGATTTGCTTAATAGCAAAAGGTTGCAATATTGGATTCAATTCGCTTAACAACTGATTTGCTGAGCAGCGGAAATTCTGGCCCCAGATTTGTGGTCATAACTCAGGGAGCTGTAGTGAGGCAGACAGGCAACATTTCATCCACTAAATTAAATCTTGGTTTGTAACTGTGGATGGTTGACTGTAGGAATGTTTCACGTTAAGTTCCAACACATAGGGGGGAATGCAAATCCACGGAGAACATTTGCTCTCATCCTTGCCTTCAGAAGCTCTCATCTTGAAAGGAGCAGAGCTTACACACCTGCCATGACCATCAAAAGAGCGTTGGGTGGTGCCTTTGCCAAAACCAATGGCCAATTCCCACAGAGAGGAACACATTTAAAAAAAAAATAAATCAGAGGAGAGACGTCAGACTTGACCAAACTCTTCCAAGCAATGTTCTGGGTCAGTAATGTTCAAAGTGTATTTTTTTTTAATTATGTTCATTATTGGAATTATTATCGTTATTGGTATTACAGCTAAAGTCATTACAATAAAAAAAAATGGAACCACATGGCACAATTACTGTACAGTAGTTTATTTGCCTTACAAGTGGAAGGCCTTCTTCTTTTCAGGCACATCGCTAAGAACTAAGCTATGGACTGAGACCTAGCACAAGAGGTTACCAGGTCTTGGTCTCTGGCCATCAGAGCAGAAAGGAGATAGAATGGGCCAAGATCCGTTTGTGCCTTTAGCTGCTGGCAGATCTCAAATCGAGCGGACCTGCTTCCTGGGAAAAGTTCCTGAGATGTACCTAGTTTTAACAAGTTGCTAAGATGTGAGGTTGTGCTAAAGTCTCTCCACAGTAGGACACGTTTGACCTTGAGGGCGAGAAGATTTGGACACATCCCACTGGGCAGCTCTATGTGGAAACCATGGAAAAGATGATTCAGTGAGGTTTGTTTCAACAGCAAAAAACTACTTCCTTCCTCTATCCTTAGTATCTCCTAACCCTGTTGGAGATATCTGGAGAGAAAGTCTTTGTTAAAGGGCTGAGAATAAGCGTCAACTGACTGGTTTGCAAAGACCGTTTTGCCCTCTCAGGACAGCCGGCTCAATCGAAAATCCATCTCCAGGTGGATCAAGGGACTGCAATATTGAACTTTCTCCAGAATTTTATTCAAACGTTAGTTTCAAAACAGTAGTCCAGAAAAAATTGGGGGGAGGGTCATTGTCACTGTCTATTGACCTGTTCAAATTCAATACCTATGTTGACATCATAATGGTGGGAAAACAATTATTAAAAACTTGTGTTTATTGCAGACAACCTGCTAGTATTCTTTTATAAGGTAAGAATCTAGTCTAGACTAGCGGCTCCCAAACTTTTGGGCACCAGGGACTGGTTCCATGGAGAGAGGGATGCTGCCTGCATCCCACAGATGGGGCTTCCCTTGCTTGCACAGCCTGGTTACTGGGGTGCCACGGACCAGGGCTGGTCCACAGACTGGGGTTGGGGACCCCTGGTTTAGACAGAAGAAGATACCACTGAATTTAGTGGAGCCTGATCATTTTATCGTCAATCGGAATTGAATATCAGCCTCCTTAATTGAAAGTATTCCATGATATATGAGTTTAGCACTGCAGTTTTTTCAACAATGGTTTTGTGCGATTCTTGTGGTATAGGAAAATCTCATCATAGAGAGATTTTCTTTCTTTCTTTCTTTCGACAAATACCATCAACTGGCACTTTCAAAGTTGTTGGGAGTTGCAAGGCCAGGATATCTGGGGCCTAAGGTGTCTAGCTTAGAAAAGAACTTTGCTGTTATGAATTGGGCAATTTGTTAGTGACTCTGGGTCAGAAGCCATATTTTGACGAGGAGCAAGGCAGCGATGTAACATGGCAAGAGCCATGTGTCATGAGGGTGAACTGAGTCAGGGATATTTTTGCGATTCCCCCCGATTTTGGGCAGGTGGGCTAGGGGAGTTTCTTTTTTCCTTGAAGGTTATCACTCCAGTGTGTTTCCCTGACACTGAACAGTGGTCAGTGTTGCAATGGATTTTTCCGCAGAAACGGATCCGAACATCCTCCCTGATGACTGTTGAGTTGTCACTCCTGATGTAAAAGCCACCCCTCTCGAGGAAAGCAGAGGTGCAAGCAAGCAATTCTCCAGAAGGAAAACGGGAAAGAGGCACACAGTTTGAGCAAGAAGATTTGGCTACAGGGTGGGCGTCTTTCTAAATGGGACGGTGATTGGTTGTTTCCAAATCTGTATATTGACACTCTGGGTTGAAGGGTGAATTGTAAATACTTTTTAAGCAATCATCATCATCACCATCACCATTATCTCATCATTATTGTCATATCATTAGTATCATATCATCATCGCGTCATCATTATCATCATCTCATCATCATCTCATATCATCATCATCATCATCATCATCATCATCATATCATCATTATTATCGTCATCTCATCATCATGTCATAGCATAACATATCATCATTGGTTCTACAATGTTACAGATGAAAACCAGACCAAATAACCCAGGCAGATTTAGCTGTTGTGCCTGTAGTCACTTGGCAGTCTTCCTTAAGAAAAGAGCCCACAGAGGAAGGCTGTTGGCTCTGGAACAGGGGAGATCTGATTTGTGCTCTGAAAAAAAAAGCTGAACCAGCTCCTCGCTTACCCGTGTGATTTCCCAGCGTTCCTCAGGTAGGAAGTCCTTGACAGTCCAGCCATGGCCCCAACCAGGCAGGGCGTTTTCAGGAGGTGCCTGTCCGGTCCTTGTCCCTTAATGGGGCCCGTGCCTTGCTTGAAAAATGTCTGTTGCGTGCTTTCCTTGGAATATTTCTCACAGAGACAGAGCTTCTTCCAACTCAAGAGGTGGATGGAATTTTTTTATTTTTTATTTTAAAACATAGACACCCCCCCTCCCCTTGGAAAGATTTTTTCATAGTGCATGGGAGCTCTCTGGTTGGAAACCTCCAAAGACAGCACTTGACTCACTGTCAATGCTGGATGGCCTCCTATCCTGCTTCTCCATTAACAAAAGCTTCCTCTGATGATGATGATGATAGAAAGTTAGCCAAATGCTTTTCCTATGGCTCTAGGGATGTGACCCACTTGGAAAACCATGAGCAGAAAAAGAAAGAAGATGAAAACTTGCAGGACTGCTCAAAGGACCCTGGCCTGGAGATATAGGGCATCCTTTGACCTGGATGACCAAGGAGTGATGGTCTGCTTTTTCAACAACCTCTGCAGACTGGCTATTGGGGTGATGGGAATGGTCACCATCTCAAGTGGTTGAACCATGAGCTACAAATATTCTCTTCTGTTGGGCTGAGAATGGTGGGAAAGCTTTCTGAAGGGCAGTTGTAACAAGTCTGGTGCCCTCCACTGAGCTTGGTGGTTTTCTTGCAGACGTTTCATTACCAAGCTAGGTAGCATCATCAGTGCTTAGAAGAGAGTGGGATTTGCTCTTATTTTATACACTAATGGTATATAAAATATATTTTATATACTAGCATATAAAAACAAGAGCAAACCCCACTCCCTTCAAGCCCCTCGTTTGATACTGAAAATTCTGCAAGAAAATCAAGCTCAACGAGCACCAAGGACTCCACAGTTCTCAGCCCATTGGATATTTCCTCCCCTCCCCTGCACAAAATAATTAAAAAATCCTCTTCCTCAAATAGTTGTTAATAGCTCTCCTACTTAGGATGAGTGGTGTGAAGACTTGGGGTTTAGGGAAGAAATCAAAGAATACTTTCAACCCTTCCCTATCACTGCTTTAGATGACTGCTCCCAGCTGCTCATTCCTCTCCCCTCTCATCTGAACAGAAAAATTGGCTGATTTCTAAAAAAAGTTTATCTCCGAATCTTTAAAAATGTGGGTTTTTTTTTTTTTGCCTGAGCAGACTTCTCCATCTCCATCTCCATCTCAGATGTTGCTTTGGCACTAAACGTGGCACCTACTTTCCACAGATGTCTCGTCTGAACAAGAACTTTCTTACTAGCATGATGCAAGGCAAATTTTTATAGCAGCCCTGGGATATCAAGCCATAAAGCACAGAAAGTGTGCAAAGGTCTGGATAGCTTGCCTCTCCTTGCCCATATTATATGGTCTACAACGTGGACATTGTAGAGGTGGATCTAGTGTGTCACCTTGGCTATCTGTTATCTATTTAACAGATGCTGTGACATTTAGAACCAATGCCAGCCTCAAGGGCCAAAGACCAAGATGCTAGAAGTCTTCTATTTCAGTTCTCTCGGGATATTTCCTAGCCTACTGTATGAAAGGTTAAATGCTCTTTTATGAATCCTTTAGGTTGGGACCCTCATGGAAATAGTAAAATACCATACTGAAATCTGTCCTCTCTTTTCCTGAAAGTTTGCTTCTCCTGATATTATTATTATTTTGCCATTTTCAAGGTACTTGAGAATTTCTTTTTAAAGTTGTCTTGACTTTGTTTTAAAACTTTTTTTTAAAATGTTGCAGGTAGCAGAAACTGCTGCTGTTGAGTTCATTGGAAATTATTTACACATTTCTCCATTCTTAATCTCTTGCTTTCCCACAATCCCTGATCCGAATAAGGGACAAATTACTGTATCTCCTGAAATTTTTTCTTGGAATGGAAAATTCCAAATTCTGGATCCCTTGCACCAAGAAGGGGGGGGGGGGAGAAATTTAGTTGATATTTGTCAATATACTGAACTGTTTTTGTATTTTTGAGCCAATGGACGAACCAAATGTTAGTGAACAACAGGATTATGCACTTTTAAAGGCTGTGTAAGGCCGTTTACTAGTGTTTCTTTAAAATACACGAAGTAAAAAAATCTTATGCAGAATGAGAAATGCACCTATTCCTGAAAATGGTGTACTAAATTATGTTTTTAGGGAAAATTCTTTGCAATTGGACTGTAGAGGCACAATTTTTGCAAACAAAAATGCTTGGAGAAGTGTGCACCCAAAACACAGCCAAACATTTTCAAGTTTGACCACTGTTACTTGACATCTTCAACCCATCCATACAAAAGAGCAACTGGAAAAACAAAGCATTCATCCATCTCTTATAACACTGGCAATGAGGTCCTATTCTCAAAATGACTGCTGATTGGGTACCTATTTTTCCCAAAGGCCATGGGCTAGAAGTTGCAATGTTACTTTGTGAGAAACAGCCACACCAAAAAAGCAGTACCTGGTAGTCCTTGATTTATGACCATAATCGGCCCTGGCAATTACAGTTGTAAGCCATGAAGGTCATAAAGCAAGTCATCGTCTGACCAACTTGATTTTTATGACCCTTATTTTGTGACGGTTGTTAAGCAAACACCATGATCATCCTGACGCAAACTTATTGTTTGCTGTGGGCGGGTTGTGCCAGAAACTGGAAGTAAATGCTGATTTCTGGCAAAAATGTTTCAAATCAAAATTACAGTGGAAGTGAACCTAGTGGTCAGAACTTCAGAACTGGCTTGTAAGTAGCTTTGGGGAGGTCCATTGTAACTTTGAAGGGTGTCTAAACAACTGGTCGTAAGTCGAGGGCTACCTGTAACTACACACAGCAAGCCAGCTACCGCTGTTGATGTTTGTGAAACAATACAGGGGCAACCCACTGCGTTTGGGAAAAATAAAGCCAGCACCAAATCCAGAAGAATTGGACTTGCCAAGAGCTTCCCAAACCTGCAATCATCACTATAATGCAAACTTACCCTCCCAAAGGTATTGCTAAGAAGGTTCAGGACCACTTTGCAGATTTCCAGATGCTTGGATACCAATTCCCAGCAGCCCCAGCCCTCGTAGACCATAGCAAGGAATTGTGGGGCTTGTAATTCAAAATATTTGGGAGATGGATGGTTCGCCTTATCTTGTGGGCTGATGCTGAAGCTCCAAAGATTTGTCAGGGTCCTTTCAGATGAATTGTGAGCTGTGGGACTTGCTTCCTAAAGGACAAATTTTAGGAGTCCCAGTGCTGACAATGGAATAACGATGGCCTCTTTGGTTGGGTTGCAAATAACTGAGGCTAAGAAGAAAGAAGGAAGGGGATCTAAAAGCCAGGCAGATTTTAGACCACCGAAAGCCAAAAGACTTTACTTCTATGCCAGCAGAGAGCAGTATTGCTTTCTGGATTAAAAAGAAATAAATGGATTTTTGCGATTTAGGGAAGCTTCATTGTTAGGTGGGGCAATCTTTCACCAAGAAGACAAGGAGTGGCAGACATTTGTCGAAAGCCTGATGCCTGGTAAAATGATTTAATGACCTGGGGATTTCTTCTATAGGTGACCAGAATTACAAGGAGGATTAAAGGAAAGGGGTGGGTGGGTGTCAAAGTATTGGTGTGTTTCCCTCTGAAGCAAAGAGAGAGAGAGAGAGAGAGAGAAAACATTTCCCCCCCCCCCAAGTGTTAAAGCCTTTAAATATTTGAAACTTTTTTTCAGTTTTCATGATGTCTGACAGCTGGTTGGGACTGGAGTGGAAGTTCAACAATTTTGCAAGGGAACAAATGTGTGACTATGTGTGCATGTGGGGTGGAGGTGAAGGTACGGCAAGGAATTATTTCCACCCCCTTTATGAAAAACTGCTGTCATGTGCAGTCCCCCCCCCACCTTTATATGCAGTTTGACGTAATCTTGAAAGAGGAAGAAGAAGATGAAGAAGAAGAAGACAGATGTGCTTCAAAGCAATGAAATTTGTTCTATTTCAGCAACAACTTCATTTCCAGGAATGCTAGTGGGTCTCTAAGCTTGTAAATGTGATAGGTGGATAATTGGCTGGCTGGCTGGCTGGCTGGCTGAATGGACGGACGGACAGAAAGACAGACAGACAGACAGACGATAAATAGAGGGACTAATAAACTCTTTAGAACATAAAGAAAAAGTTATCGGGGTAATAATATGTCTATCGATGGAGTCCACAGGATGTGGTCTAAAAAAGGAAATGTGTGTGTGTGTGTGTTTGTGTGTAGGGAAGCTACAAGGAGAATTGGCAGGGAGAATGGTGAGGAAGTCCGGCTTAAGGACCAAGTGGCTGCATTCTTACGAATGTTTAACTTGGGTACTGAATGAGCCCATTTCCATAGAACGCAGCACCATGAAAGGAACCAAACTAGCTGAGTTCACACAACACATGAAACAACAGGGGTGGGGTGGGTGGGGGTGGGTGGGGAGGAGGAAAAGCAAACTAATTTGTAAGTCATTAAGCTTCTCCTGGTCTTTGAAAGCAACTGCTTGGTGAATAACCGAGCTGCTTAAGTATGCTAGTGTGCCCTGTCTTTTACAGTAGCGGTTCTATGAAGGTTTTCTAGATTTTCTTCCATGCCAGGTATTTCTCTATGTTTTTTTTTAAGAATAAACATTCCTTCCAATTGAAGTAAATTCCTCTGGGATGTTTTTTTTGACTTCTGCATCTGGTTTGCAGCAGTAGCATTTCCCTGGGGTCTCCCATCCCCACATCCGAGCCAGGTCTGACTCTGCTTCTTAGCTAAGAGGTCAGACAAGATGAACCAAGGGTTGCCGCCTGCCCAAGACTCTACCCCCAATAACAGGAATGAAAGGTCTAGAGGGGGCCCCCATTCTAAAGAGACCCGTGAATGGCAAGACCTTCAGCCTTCAAAGCGTGAGACTGACTTTGGCAGTCAGTCTGTCCCAGTCTTTCCCAGTTTGGGCCTCTACAGAGAGACATGGGAACTGATTTGATTCAATGTCATGAATGTTTGTGGTCTTGTTCCAAACATATCCTTAAGATTGTTATCAAATTATGGGAAAAAAGCATTAAAAAGATGGAATTGCCCTACCTCGCTTTTGCTAGCTGAAAAGGTGTGCTGCGGATCCCCACAATCAAAGAAGTTGGATCCAGGAGAAGGGACTTTTCTGTGATGGCTCCCATCCTCTGGAACATCATACCCCTTGAACTGAAATCCACCTCCACTCTCTTGGCCTTTCCAGAAAAGCCCTAAAACCTGGCTCTGACAATTGGCCCGGCACCCCAATGGGGGATGCTTCATACTGGGGTTGATTAATGGCTTAAGAGAAGACTCTACTTCCATGCCATTGCTTCCTTCCTTAGCTATCTTTGTTTAATTTTAATGTTCTATTTATTTATTTAATTCATTTGCCCCCCCGCATCTCAACCACAAAGAGGACTGGTGGTTATTATTTAATATTATTTTAATATGTTTATGTTTTATATTGCTTTTATCTTCTTGTAAGCCTCCCAGAGTTGCTTGATGGTGAGAGATGGGGGAATATATAAACTTAATAAACAAACAAAAGAAAAGGAAATAATTCTTTAAAAAGCCATTGGAGCACCAATTGCGCCAATCATGGTTGTCATTTTAAGTTTCTTGACTCTGCCTTCTTACAGCTGCTTGAGTAGGTCATGTGGTTAGAGAGACTTATGGTCATGCATGGCTGAGAAAGTTAATTGTTAGTTTCCTATTCTAGCCAGACATAACGGGAAATGCTGACTTGTTAAGGTGGAAACTCTCAAAGCTTCAACCTCAAACTGTCCACCGTGGACCTCACCCCATTCTTAAGAGGTCCATAAAGGGGACATGCATAAGCGCACCAGTGGGCCTACCATTCCTATCTTACTGTCCCCATTTCCTTGTATTGACTTCCTTCATTTATATTCAAGTTCATACCTATACTTGTTCATACCTGTATTCATGTCCATACCAATACTTGTTATCTTGTACATGTTAGACAAAATAAAATAAAATAATAAGATAAATAAACAACATGCTTAACCATGGCTAAAGTCACATGAGGCAAAGCTAAGATGGCACCACATATTTACAAACAATGACCTAAAGCGATATGCAAAGGTTTCAATTAAACTAAATTCTAGTCTAAACGAAGCTCTGTAGGAGGTGCAGGGATCTCGCTCAATCTAGTTCATCAAACCAATTCCGTTCAAACAAGTCAACGCGCGTCTTCAGATTGGATCGGTTTGATTTTCATGGATTCCAAAAAAGCTATTTTTCTGTGAAAACACATATACCGATCTTTCGATTGACCAAATCTAACTGTGCAATCCGATTCAATGAATTGGTGAATAATTTGATGGCTTGATTTGAGATATTGAAACAGATATTGAAGCATCAATGTTTTGCCAATTTGATGTAGCAACGCCTTGCATGGCTCACTACAGTATATAACACAGTGCTTGCTGGAATTGGGTAGGTTGAGCTTAATGAAAAGAAGGACCAGGGGTGACATGACGGCAGTCTTCCAATATCTAAGGGGCTGCCACAAAGAAGAGAGAGTCAATCTATTCTCCAAAGCACTTGAAGGCAGGACAAGAAACAATGGATGGAAACTAATCAAGAAGCGATCCAATCTAAAAAGTAAGGAGAAATTTCCTGACAGTGGGAACAACTGGAACAACATGCCTCCAGAAATTGTGGATGCTTCAATACTGGAAGTTTTTAAGAAGAAGTTGGACAACCATTTGTTTGAAATGTGACAGAGTCTCGTGCTTGAGCAGAGGGTTGGACTAGAAGACCTCCAAGGTCCCTTCCAACTCTGTTCTTCTGATATACCAACTTTCCTTCCAACAACTTAGATTTTTGAGCAGTTGAAGCTAGGAACTACAATATGGGTTGACTCAAGTCCAACTCTACGAATCTGGGCTGCAAATTCCAATCCAGAATTGATCTAATCTGCAATTCTCAGATTAACCTACATATTTGCCTGCTTTCACACTTCTTGGATATTCTTATGCTATTTCATGCCTTTGGGAAAAAAAAGGCATGAAAAAGATATTTTGAGAGAAAATACTCCAAGGGTGTGAATTTCAATATTTTTTTTTCATGCTGTTCAGAGTTTCAGCGCAAATTCTCATGCAGACTAATGTGAGGGCACAAGAGAAACGGATTTAGCAAAAGCAATAGCATTCAGACTTATATATACAGCTTCACAGTGCTTTACAGCCTACTCTAAGCAGTTTACAAATGTCAGCGTATTGCCGCCGACAGTCTGGGTACTCATTTTACCGACCTCTGAATGATGGAAGGCTGAGTCAACCTTGAGCCTAGTAGGATCGAACTCCTGGCTGATGGCAGAATCAGCCTGCAATACTGCATTCTAACCAATGCGCCATCATGGCCCTTTTATCAGTGAATGCATGAACATCTGGCCCAGGTGGGAAGAAAATGGCTTGACCCACTCTGAATCTCATTTTTGCTTTCCCCCATAAGATTGAATGGCTATTAAACACAATTAAATGGAACTGGATTTCATCTATTATAAACAGACCAGTAAAACACACGTTGCTAATTAATTTTCCACTTTGCTGCCTTTTGCATCACTGCAAAGTATCCCAAGGTGGGACATCCTTTAAAGGAGATAGAAGTGTCCCATGACATGGTCCTCAAAGTCAAAATGGCAGTCATTCTGGTGCATATGGGAACCAAGTAAAGATTTGATCATGCCATCCTGCCTTTTTGACCGTCCCTGGAAATACCCCTGAAGTGATTCACTTGCACTGAAAGTTTACTTTAATAGCAATAACAATAGCAACAGCATTTAGACTTATATACCTCCCAATAGTGCTTTACAGCACTCTCTGGGTGGTTTACAAATGTCAGCCTATTGCCCCCCAACAATCTGGGGTCCTTATTTTACTGGCCTCGGAAAGATAGAAGTCAAGTGAGCCTGTCAGAATCGAACTCCAGTCTGCGGGCAGAGTTAGTCTGCAATACTGCATTCTAACCATTGTGCCAACCGGGATTCCTTTTTAAAGGTTCTGGTCCCTGGCAGAAATAAAATTAGCCACCCAATATATGGTGGATATATTGCTGTATTTATGTGACATGCTTATTCATCATTAACTAACCCACCTTGCTTGGTCTGTATGGCATAATAAGACATAAACTTTCATTGTACTAGCTGAATTGTACAAGATTCCTGGTTAAATTGTGGTTTGCTAATTTACCATTTACCTTTCTGGAGCTTTGTATGTATCTGACACACTGACTTACATTAAATTGCCCCTTAAATTATGAACACAAGGAAACAGAGCTTTTGCCAAAACTTAGATCCCCTCTGAGAAGTCAACAACATTTTTTGGATG
Source organism: Myanophis thanlyinensis (assembly GCA_017656035.1). Lineage (NCBI taxonomy): Eukaryota > Metazoa > Chordata > Lepidosauria > Squamata > Homalopsidae > Myanophis > Myanophis thanlyinensis. Next base: position 7,678 of record JAEANM010002784.1, on the reverse strand, counting down.
ACTATTGGATGCTCACATGGTTTGTCACTCTCTTTTTCTCCTCACATTAGCTTGAGAATCTGTACTTCCATCTATCCCCACATGTGGAATATAAATATATATAAAACTAGGGACTACTATAATCCTTCCTCTCTGTACATGTATTAAATGAAGGGCATACTTTATTGACCGAGATGGTTTCATTTTTAAATATTGATTTGCTTGTCAGATACAGTCTGAATTGCTAATAGATATATTAAAAATGAAGCATGAAAGATGCAAAATAGGTAATAAATCTTACATTGGGCCATTTAGTGCAGATGCAGATAAATCTTTGCTTTTCACAAAAATTTTTAGGGTCTCCAATATAGAAGCTGGGTATGGGGGGGGGCACAGGAACAGGACAGTCTATGCTAGATTTTTGGGGGGCTGCCAGCAACAGAGCTCCCCCCCACAAAAAAATTAACCACTGATTCATTTGGTGTGTATTCCTATTGAAATAAATTCCTAGTCTGCATCAGACAGACAGGAGTGAAACGCCACCTGATTTCATCAGATTATATTGCCTGAGCGTGAGTCATAGTCCCTAATTACCTTTTCAGCTATCTTCCCTTATTTGATGTGCCAGACAATATTTGCATCTGTGTCTAAGGATGCTATGGTGTCAGAGTTGAATAATATCCCATCAACGCGTTCATTTCCCCCTGCTCTTTTGTGGACTTTAAGGAAATAAGGGGGACATTAAGAAAAGCCAAGTCAAATGATCAGGCTCTTTGCTTTCCTATTGTAAGTGAACAGTTACCAACGTAACAGCCATGAAAACCAGAGATCCACGCATAATGGCAGTGTCCTGGATGGCTCTATGAATCCTATATTCATACAGGATTCAATTAAATTCCTCCAAAAGATGTCAAAGGCTAAGATCTTCTAAGAGTGGGACATCTCATAGGATTCCTGTGATCTGAACTGTGAGAGGTCCCTAGGGAGTTGCACAAGATAGTAGTGTCTTATCTGACATCTTGCATGATGATCTCAGACAACACAACCAGTTTTGTGATCTCTCTCTCCCTTTCTCTCTCTCTTTCCTTCCTCTGTTTCACAACACTAAGCTCAAAGCAAACCAATTATGTTATGATTTAGTTCAACATATGATTTACTCTGCAGAGTTATACTACTATAACAGGAGAGGAAACCCAAATAAATACAATTCTGGGAGACACACTATCAGACTAAGAAGTAATACATTCAAAGCAGTGGTGGAATTCAACTTTTTTTTACTACCAGTTCTGTGGGTGTGGCTTGGTGGGTGTGGCTGGGGTGTGTGTCATGTGACTGGGTGGACAGTTTCTGTAAGCAGGGCAATAAAGATCAGGCTAGAAACAACACCAGGATGTTTTTTTTCCTGCCTTCCTTACAGGATTAACCCTGTAAAGTGGAAAAAAAAAAGAGATTTCTTCTAACGACCAGTTCTCCGAACTGCTTAGAAAATTTACTACCGGTTCTAGAGAACCTGCTAGAACCTGCTGAATTTCACCTCTGATTCAAAGCTGAAATAAGTCCAGAAGGACACTGGTTTTCTTTCCCAAAATTTGAATTTGAATTGGTTTTGGAAGTCAATCGAAAAGGCTAAGAAAGGTCTTGCGCGAAAATCCTTTTAAGAAACCAACTGATTTGCTCGCTTGCTCTGTCCAGAGAACCTGCAGTGGCTTCTGCCATGCTAAACCAAATGCAAAGAGGTGACATTTATGGTTATGCATGTTAATCTTTTTTAAATATTTGTTTTCAGTAACTTCTTTTGGTAATTGTGGCGATGAGAGATGATTGTAGAAGGGCTCATCCATTGGTTATGTATACATGAAAAACTAACTAAGCTCAATAAATACCTTGCAGATGCATTCACACAATCATTAAGCCTGGCTAGTTTTCACTTTTCTTTTTGTGGTGGCTTAGTGTGTTGCGAAAGGAAGGGCGGGCATGATGGCTCAGTGGTCAAAGACGCTGAGCTTGTCAGCTGGAAAGCCAACAGCCGGGGTTGGAGACCCAAATGCCATCTAATGCAGTGAGCTCCCATTACTTGCTCCGGCTCCTGCCTACCTAGCAGTTAGAAAACATGCAAATGTGAGTAGATAAATAGGTACCACTTTGGTAAGAAGAGAAGTGTTCTGTGTGCCTTGGAATATAGTCATGCTGACCACATGACCATGGGAATGTCTTCAGACAACATTGGCTCCCTAGTCTAGGAAACAGAGATGAGCCTCACCACCTAGAGTCAGACACAACTGGACAGGGGAAACCTTTGCCTTTACCTGTGTGTTGTGTGAACCTAGGTAAAACGGTTAGTTTATGCTTCCACATGCAGCAAAAAACCAAGCGAACGGGATATTTCAGCAAGCAACTTAAAGTATTATGCGGATGCAGTAAAATGTTTGGGATCCTGCTAACACAGCCTTCCTGGATTTGATGGTAACCTCAGGAAGGTTTGGTTTATGCCTGGCTGGGCATGATAGGAGCTATAATTTTATACTTTTGGAGGGCATGATCAAAAACTAGTTAATGCTACTTTACCCAAGTTGGCATACTCCATTCAATGGAAATTGGTAACTCTTTGTCGACCAACTAGGAACATTGACAAATAAACAGAATTTTGGCATCTGTTTATGGCTTGTAGTTTGGTAGCTGTTATTTATTCTTTTTTTTTGTTGCATGGTAATTCAATGTTCTTTTTTTGGGGGGTAAACGTGATAAGCTATGTCCCAATTTGTCCTGGCTCTCCTTCCCATTTCCTTCTTTCTGCTGTTCTCCCCTCTTAACAACTGCTGAGAACAGGAGAAAACGAGAATCTGTGGCAATAAGGCTGTCCTTTTCTTTTGGGATCCAAGACCTAAGGCAAAGTTTCTCAACCTTGGCAACTTTAAGGCCCTTGGACTTCAATTCCCAGAATTCCTCAGCCAGTTATGCTGTCTGGGGAATTCTGGGAGTTGGTAGCCATGTGTCCTAAAGTTGATAGGGTTGAGAAATGACTGGCTGAAGATTTCTCTCACTCTCTGATCTGACCATAGAGGTACCAATGCCATGACGATGCCACTTTGGAACTAAACTGGTTCTTCTTGGTTGTCCCTATTTTCTCCTATCATGTTTGTATCATCAATTCTTTGGTTATAAGCAAGGAATGAAGGGAGCCCTAAATCCATAGGTCTCAGTCTGTAATATAGCACAATCCCAGCATTCAAAAATTCAAGCAGTTCTTTCCAGGAAGTTGCATGGAACAAGGTCACAAAATCACCTTCAACAACCTAGCCCTGTCATTGATTTTCTGTCTTTTAATGGGGGACAGTAAGTATCAGTCCCGTCACTGTCTGTTATACTGATGCTGTTTTAAATATCCATGAACAGACTGACTGATTTTCCTTGCATTAGACTAGTAGTGGCTGTCAGAACACTTGGTTCTTCTTGGGAACTTCTATTAAATAATCATCTCTTCCAATGTGAAATTGACGGACACAATTCATTTGTTTGTTCTAAGGTAGACTTCCACAGACTGGCCTCCTTTACTAATTCTCAGCCATTGTGGCCAATAGGTGTTGAAGTTCAACATATTTTGAAGTTCTCCAGTTCTAGGAACTGAAGTCTAACTTCTTGAAACTGAGTTTGGGAAGTCTTATCTAGGACATACGTTGTAGAAAGTAATTCTAAGGAATATAAACCCAGTGCCCCATGTGAAGGAACTGAGCATCCTAGACCTCTGATAATTTTACAACATGGTTTCCATAGCACACAAGTTAATATGGAGTGATTCCCTGAAGATGAGAAATGTCATATTTCATTGCTATACTCTGTATCTCCAGCTATCATTTTAACTCACCCGACCCCAATTCACTGGACTGCAACTCCCTTTCCCCCCAAATTATTGTGGTTGGACATGCTGTGAGTTGTACTCCAATCCATCAAGAGAACACCTGATGGAGAAACCTGCCTTAGATTTATCCTGAGCCATTTGGGTGTTTCCAAATGGCAGGCCACTAGAACTATCAACTCAAAATGAGAATGTAAACATTCCTTTTTCCTCCTCAGTGAGTTTCCACTGATTTTTTTTGAAAAGCTCAGTTTGGCCCTGGCATAACATAAAAAAATTATGAATGGAAGACATTTTTAGGAGGGGCCTCTGGAAAAAAATCCATGAATGAGGCGTTAGCAATAGCCCTCTCTGGAAACATCCCTCGATCTTCTTAGAGATTCTTTATGTACTATTCTAGATCTCATTTGGACTCTCATCAACAACTTCCTTCTTGAAAAGCAAAACTGTGGCTTTCTGTCGGGGCCACCGGTCCCTTTTGATGCATAGGATCAGATATTGGTCCCTTGAGGGGTACCGCCAACCCTTTAACGTAAAACAACATTCTGAACTCTCCTACCAGGGAACCTTTCCCCCACCCACCAACAACGTTCTCTGGACGTTTTATCCCCAAGGCTCCTTAGGAAGCTGCTGTGACATGCCAAGATTCACTAAAACACCGATCTGTCGACCTGACCACCGTGTAAGACGTGGTTGCTTGCTAATGGCCCCAGCTCGAGACATATGTGAGTGGGCAGAAACGGAGAGAGAGATTTGTATGGTTTGTGCACGTGAGTGGTGAGAAGGGGGCTGCTAATATGGAAGGGAACAGGGTCTCCTGAGGAGACGAGAAGCTCTCGCCATCAGAAACACAGCTGTGGTCTTGGGGGCAGTTTCTGCCCTTTCGGTTATATTTATAGAAGTACATATACATATATATATATTTTTTTATATAAATATTGACAGGTCTAGAACCCTCGGAGGTGGAGTGACAGGGTGGTGGGAGGGGGCCTGAGCCTGCAGGACAGTGAGAAAAGCTCATAGACGGGGTTGATTTAAAATGAAGGGATAATGCCCGCTGATGGAACAGGAGGCAAAGGTGATAAAGAAGAAGAAGGGAAGGAGATGAAGGTCCAGATGGATCCAAGGACAGCTTATGGTATAGGCTGGTTGTTGCCAAGTCCTGCTGAGAGGGATGAGTGCAAGGGCCAAAACCTTAGTTTTCTCAACTGTCTTGTATGAAGTTCATGGATTTCTCAGAAGTTCTTCATCTTCTTCTTTTTGTTTAAAAAAGTAGAGACCGGTTAGATCCTTGTGTTTCTCTCTTGGAAGAAACCGTGGAACATTCTACAGCCAGCAGATCTCAGAATGCTATGCACTGTGCCTGGTGGAGGGTTAGAAAAGATAGCCCCAGTCCTCACAGTCTGGTCTGGGCCTCTGGGATGTAGATCTCGATGCTGTCCGCGCTCTCAGTAGCTGAGCTCTGGCGGAAGGAGGCAGCCCTCTTGGCCGCCAAGAGCCTCTTGCGAGCTTCTTGCCTCTGCCGGTCCACAGAGTCCAGAGATCGGTCCTTCACCGGGTGCAGCCGGGAGCGTGGCGGCTTCTTTGGTATCGGTGGAGGTACCTTCTTTTCCTCCTGCCAGAGAGAGAAAAACAAGACAGAAAGAGGAGAGATGTGGAGAGAAAGGGTATAAGCCATCTATGGGTAAAAAGGAGAGGTATCTGAAAAGGTTCCTGTGTCTTAGAACAGGGGTCTCCAACCGTGGCAACTTTAAGACTTGTGGATTTCAACTCCCAGAATTCCTCAGTCAGCAAAGCTGGCTGAGGAATTCTGGGAGTTGAAGTTCCACAAGTCTTAAAGTTGCCACAGTTGGAGATCCCTGTCTTAGAAGAACCAAATGTGGTCACCGAGGAGAAGACAGTTTTTGCAGCACTCCAGGATGGCCACCACAGAAATTCACCGTTAAGTGAGAAATGGATTTAGAAAACTCCGGTGCCGAATTCTGGAAATATCCATCTGAGATCCTTTGTAGCCTTCATTGTTTTTCAGTAAAAATTAAAACACCATCGATTTCTTGGAGCTGTGTGATTTCTTGGGTAATCACAGAATGACATCTACTGTCCCGCAGTCCCAAAGGTACTTTTTTCAAGAGGCAACTGGACTTTCTGGTTTTACTTTGAAGACGTTTTGCTTCTCATCTAAGAAGCTTCTTCAGCTCTTCTACAGAGTTGAAGAAGCTTCTTGGATGAGAAGCAAAACATCTTCAAAGAAAAACCAGAAAGTCCAGTTGCCTCTTGAAAAAAACATCTTTGGGACAACCATGACCTGGAGGACTGAGAATCTCCATACACATCCACTGTTAAGGTTGCTGATTTCTACCTCTATCTCTTGCAAAATCCCTACAATTTCTTAGAGGACACTGACACTGTCTAACGCTAAACTGATGCTATAGACCAGTGGTGGCGAACCTTTTACTTACCAAGTGCCGAAAAGTGCATGCTATGCGCATGCCATTCGCACTTGCGTGTGGCTCCTCCACGTGTGCTGCATGTGCAACCGCACCATCTGCACATGCATGCAGTTTTTGCATGTGCAATGCACACGCGCTGTGCACAGGCACTCACGCACACATAAGCAATTGCGTGCGCATGCGCAGGAGAGCTCCAAAGATCAGCTGGATTTCCTGCTGCAATTGCGTGCTTGCACAGCAGAGACCTAAAGACCAGCTGGGTCTCTGCAATCATGTATGCGTGCATGCGCAATCACATCTGCATACTCAGCTGGAGGTAAGTTGGCTGACAGCTTGTGTACCCAACAAGATGGCTCCGCATGCCACCTGTGGCACCCGTGCCATAGGTTCGCCATCATGGCTATAGACTTAGTGTTTCTCTACCTTAGTGTCAGGCACAAGGGTAGAGTTCAACTTAGCTACTTTATTGTATTTATGCCACCCACCCATGGTTTAATGATAGGTAGGTCATCCTGCAGTTGAGCATGACGTTTGGGGATTCTGTATCCTGTGTCAAAACTCTACCACTTTTAAACATCAGGTGGAGCATTGATCACATCATCATCTTGTCTTTTGGGACCACACCCTATGGACATCATGATTTCTGAAATTGACATGCAGCTACAAAGGCTGATTTTGCTTAGCTTCTGAGATCAGCCAAGGTTGACTAATTCACCTAGGAGAGCTGAGCACATACAAATGTGTAATTTTATGCACATGTATTTGTCACAAATATGCTCTGATGGAACGCCTGATGTGCTTTAAAGTGCAAATTGCCCTATTTCTATCAACTTTGTTTATGGCCCAACTGCATGGATTTTTATATGTCTGGTTCCCTAGAAATATTGCTTTTGTGCCATTAAAATTGTAGTTTTTGCCTAATGCATGAATGAACCTGACAAACTTTGATCTCTTGATCATCTTAGCCCTCTCTCTATTTAAGATATGGAATTGCTCTAACAAGAAATGTGATCTTTGACAGGGCTGGCTTAATGATCTCTTTGGGCCCCTTTTAGTTTTGCTGAAGTAATGCAGGAGGAGAGACAGAAAATGCAGATAAATGAAGAGCAAAGAAAGTTTTATTCCCACACTTGGTCAGCTTTCCATGTCCTGCAGTTCCTGGGATGTTTTAGCTACATACTCTGTGAATTAAGAAAACTGCTGTCCCAAGTCATCAGGATTAGGGACGGTGAAGAAATTTAGGGTGTATGCAAATAATTTTAATTTCTCATTCTGCAGCCAATCCACAAAGCAAAAGTTTTTTTATTCAAATGTTACCTTTTATTGAATTTTGCAGTGCAGATTGTTTTTAAGGATAAATGCATATTAGGGGAAAATCTAAGATGATAGATAGATA
>JAEANM010002783.1:0-23696 GCA_017656035.1 Myanophis thanlyinensis | reverse complement strand
CACACACATACACACACACACACACACATTTGATTCTCCGGGGCACTCTGGGTCTTGTGGGTGCTTCTTCCAGCCTTTGTTTGTGCTGGATGCACCTCGTTTGCTCTAGAAGACACAACCTGCTCCAAAAGCAGCAGCAGAGAGAAACAGCTGGGTTGGGCCAGTGTCTTGGCACGGAGAAGAAGTCGTGCGTCTCCCTAACCCAGCGAGGTGCACGCAACAAGGGCCGGAAGAAGCACCTGGAGATCCAGCAAGGAATGAAGCAAGCTTCGCTCCTGCTCTGGAATGTGAGTCTCCACCCCCCCCTGCCCTTACCTTCTCAGGTCAGGCAAGGAGTGACTGGGAGAGGAGGGCGAGGGGTGAGGCAGCCGACAGGGAGCCACAGCAGAGGAAAGAGCCGCAAGCTGATCTTGCCGGATTTGTGCCCGAAACCCACCTGCGACCTCAAAAGGAAATGGCACACTCTAGATGTTCTGAGGGCTCTCCGCATTTATATTAAGAGGACAGCTGCAAGTAGGAAAACAGAGCCCCACTTCGTGTCCTTCCAACCTTCCACCCTAGGCAAGAAAGTTATGCCTTCAACAATTGGCAGATAGAAAAGGTGTATGAGATTCAGGCTCTGCCACTGCCATGATGGATGACAGCCTACTCAACCCAAAGTGCTGCCACCACAGCAGCTTGGGCCATGCAGGCATCAATCGAAGAGATTTGCAGGGCAGCAAAGTGGGACCTGGGGAACACCAAGACAGGAGGCATGTCTAAACAAGATTGACAGACTCAGTCTACAGAGCTAAGACGGAGTTAACTCATTCCTTGGATTCTCTCTCGGCACACTGAGAAGGAGCGTATTAGGTAAGACCAATACCCTTTTGACAGTCTTTCTTGCCACATTTGTTAAATGAATCACTGCAGTTGTGAAGTTAGTAACACGGTTGTTAAATGAATCTGGCTTCCCCATTGACTTTGCTTGTCAGAAGGTCACAAAAGGAGATCACATGAACCTGGGACACAGCAACCGTCATAAATATGGGTCAGTTGCCAAGCGATCAAATGTTGATCAATGACTACAGGGATGCTGCAATGGTTGTAAGTCTGAAAAATGGTCATAAGTCATTTTTTTAGTGCCGTTGTATCTTTGAATGGTCACTAAATGAATTGTTGTAAGTTGAGGACTGCCTGTATTACAAGGATCCAATGAATGCAGATCAATTTTTCATGTAAGAAATATTAAGTTAGGAATGCAATAGTGTTTTTAACTTTTGCAAACATTGTTCTGAATCTCTTAACAGAAAAAGGTGGGGCATATATTTTACATACAATGGTTATCACAAGTTGTTAAATGGCTAACATCCATTGCAAGCAATCCTTTGCAATTATTTTATATCATAGCTTTTTAGTCTATTGCTACCTGACCTGTACAAGTTATCCAGTCAGTAATGTTCAACATTATGTTTAATAATGAAAAAAATATTCATAACGGATTTGCAGTCTTTGAGACTTGTTCTGGACCACCAAGATTGATTTTATAATCATTAGGTAGATTTTAGAACAATGTTATCTGGGAAATCATGCCTCTTTTTTGTTATTCAAAATCTTGTACCTATCTTAGTCCAAATTTGATTTACTGACTATCTTTGCAGATGTAAGATTTTAAAATTGTCAAGATGTATGTATCTGAGTTTGTATTAAATAGCTACTGTAGTCCTATACTCATTTACAATTAAAATTAATAGGATTTAAATATGAGTAAGGTGAGGGTGACATATTTCAGTAGATTCTGCTCATTGTTTTGAATGAGAAGCTATGCAATTTAGCCATATGTTGACTATAGCCATATGTTTGACTCCTAAAATTGCCCAGAAGTACCAGCTAATAAGTGCAGGAGAAATTGGCTGGTTTTCATTTTTGAAGAATTGCTCAAAACCCATGCCATGATTTAGGTTTTTCATCTGTCTTCTTGAGGTATATTATTGTAGTATGTTGTAATTATGATCTCTTTGTTTGAATGTTGCAAACTGCCCAAAGTTTAATAAAATAATATCTGCCAAACAACATCCCAGGCTTAACAACTGTTGTTAAGAAAGACAAAAACGTCTGGTTAGTGAATGTAGCAGAACTTAAAGAACAGAAGTGGGGAAGAATGGAAAACAACAAAATATAAAGTCCTACAAATAAAATTAGAATAACTGGGGCAAAAGAAAGCAAAGGCAGTACCATTAGTGATAGGCGTCTTAAATGCAATCCTAAAACATCTGGAGCACCATATGAACAAACATTGACAAAATCACCAGTCAATTCAAAAGTCAGCTGTACTTGGAACATCCTCTGACAATAGCTTTAATACCATTAAACAACTATATCTGGCTATCCCAGATCCTTGAGAAGGAATCAGTACATGCATAAAAATGTCAAATCTAATCCAAACATTTGACTGACTATGCGACAACATCATCACATGTTTGTGTGCTATATGATAAACGCAAATGCTTTTTTTTGCTGCTTCAAGTATAGTATTTTATTAACAAACTGCTCCTCAAAAAAAAAAAAAAAGGTGCAGATTCCATCATTTTAAAAAAATCTGTATTGAATGTTGTTCAATTGTTACAGTATATATATACCAGAATTTCCACAAGCTAGACCAGGGGTGTCAAATTCAATTTGATTGAGGGCCGTATCAGAGTTGTGTTTGACCTTAGGGGGCCAGGGTGTGTGTGGGCAGGGTGGGCATGGCCAGCTTAACGTCACTCGTGTTGGGGGCACCTTTGGTGGGCCAAGCACTCTGCCAGCAAAAATGGGCTTTCCCATAACTTGATAATGAGTTAGTCTCAACTTGTAGTTGTTTTTAGTGAAACAGATTACTGAACAATAAGAAAACTAGATTTGACTGGACAAAAAATATTTAGTAATTTAGGCTTTTTTTCTTTTGGCTGCCACTTCATCAAAGGGAATATTAATAGTGATTGTTAAGATAAAAAAAACTGTGAGTATATTTATTCTACTTTTGTGATAGAGTTTGATTATCTTGTGTAAGTTAACAGCTGAAAAATAGAAAAAAGGTTCAAGCAGTACTTTGGATCATATAATGTGCCATAATACAAGCCAGCTGTCATATTTTAGAAAGATATCCTTAATCCAAAAGTAATTTGGCAGGAGAGGTTTTTCTGTCACTATGATGTTTCATTGTGCTTCCAGTTGGCTTATATGCAGTTTTATGTAAAAAACAAGAAATTATACCCACCCACCCCCCAGTTGAATAACATAATTGTGTTGGATTCAAACTTAATCATGCATGGGACAGGCCACTGGTTAAGTATGAGAATAACTTAAGACTCATTGATTTCAGTGGGTATATTTGGTCTATGTCTGGATTCAATATGTTCTTAATGCATCATGCCTAATACATGATGCATACATAATCATAACTGCAGGCTGTCTTTTGGAATGTAATTTGGCCTAATTTAAAACACTTACAACTTGCTCTTAGATTAAACTATTATTCTTTTAAAATGCTGTTTTCCTTAACTATTGCTAATTTAATAATTTTTGTAATTCGGATTTAGGGCTTCTTCACTGTAATATTCTCTGTAAGCTTGCCTTGAAATTTTGCCTACATTTTGATCAATGACCTTTTGAGTCAATAGATACTTATTGAAAGTTTTGCTGCCATAGAATGTAGATTTATATTTATTATACAAAGATTCACTATTTCTGCTCATTTTCTGATTCATATTTTTTTCATCCCTTTTTGTCAGATTTCATGTTTTGAATACCAAATATGTATTGGGCCATTTTTTTCATATCCTAATATGCATTAACTCATCAAAAGCAATGTTGCATCCTTCACTGAGCTGTAACCATATAATATGGCATAATATTTCTCATATTTTTGAAATTCCAGAAATTAATTGGGAACTAATTTGATGTCCTCATGGTCTTGTTTATTGTTCAGACTTTTTTATGCATTGTAAATAATAATGTTTTATGCATTGTAAATAATAATGTTTATTAATATATTGCAGTGCATAGTGAACTTCAAGAAGAAAAAATATGCATATTATATATACTACTTAACCGTTATCTGGGTGAAGTGGTACATTGTTGGGCAACCTTTTTTGAACCAAGGTTCAAATGAGCTAATTTACGAAATGTGTCCATGACTCTTGAGGGAATGAAACTTGAGAAAGTTGTGCCGACTTCAGTGCTATTGGCAACTGCTGGACTGCTACAGTAACATAACCCTTATTTTCAGTGTTTCATGACAGTTTCCCAGCCAGTCTCAGAATCCTTTGGTCCCTTCCCTATGCAGCAGCAATCAGTTACCTACCTGCTGGGAAGGGAAGGGAATTTCTGATGCTTCCTGCCAGATTCTTATAAGGAAACTAAATTGGGAATTCAAAGTCTCTCCTGATCCCTCTGCTTTTTTGCCTGCCTTTTAGCAATCTGTTTCTCTGCTTAGGTTAGGAAATATAGCTGAAGGGGTGACCCAACAGGCAGGGCACATGCTGTCTATTATTGTCTAAATTTGTAGGCTCTTGTGAACTAATTTATTGACTTCTCTTGCTACCAATTTCCTTTTTCTTTCCTTTTCTTGTCTTCAGATATAATTGCACTTTTAGCATACTTGTTATGTCTCTTAGCTTCTTTTTCAAGAAAAGTTGTTTTTTTTTTAAAAAAAAAAACAAAACCTCAGCATATTACAGATAGCGCTATTCCATACCTAGTATTTTTTTTTTTAACAAATCTGGGTTATAATTGTAAACAGTTGAAATTTCCAGGATTGGTCCTTTGTTTTTGGAGAAGTTAGAACAGTCTCATTCTCCATAGTGTAGGAGCAGAGAATCCAATGATTGGGTAATTCCCTCTGTTCTGGTCATATGACTGAGTCGATCAAATAAAAAGCCCGCCTCACTGTCTGGCTGTCCAGTGTTTTGATTCATTTTCTGACCAAGAACTGTTTGCTGGACACCATCATTGGATTCTCTACTTCTTTCAAAAAAATCAATATCTTTGACTACAGATTAAGGTTAGCTGGTATGTCAGGGAGGCCATTGGACACAGAGTAATTTCTCCCCATGAGGGGAGGACGCTTCATGCCAGCCATCTGGGCTGTCAGTTCACATTCGCAACTCATCTTCCTCACTATCTTAGCCATTTATTTCCCACAATGTCCCTGTTTTTCTCTGCTTGCAACCCAGCCATTTCTTCTGCTATCTTCAACTGCTACAGTACACTCTGCTGATAACTCAATGCTCCTTGCTTATTTACTCATCAGCCTTCCATTGCTAGCTTGGCAGCATCCTGCCTGATAAAAATCCTGTCCCAACCCAGGATCTATAACCTTCCTTTGCCTACTGTATCTCTCAATCATTTTTTTTTATTTATGAAGGGAAGATGTAATGAAGAGTTATGATTTAAAAAGAGTGCAATGTCTGTGTATTTGAGAGGAATGGGTGTATATAAATAAATATATTTGTATGTCAGACTTACGTCCTGTGAAATCTAATTTCAAATTTCCATTTGACCATAGTGATCAGCGACTTGTTCAACATATACTTTCCTAGTTTCGGCTACTTTTCGGGGTTATTTGGGGATAAAATAAGGATATATTACTTTGTAAAATGGTTTAAATTTTCAAAGGGAAGGGAAGATATAAAAGTTTAAATGTGTGAATAATTTTTTTTTTACAGTGCATTGGGGAAAAAAAGCCACCTTATTACTATGGATGCTCCTGTTTTTTCCAACTCAGTGGACTGTTGGAAAGAAGTTATATAAAGGGCCTTTTGACTGTGTTGATCAGCAGGATAACAAAATAGGTGTGGTAGGAGAAGTTTGCCAAAAAAGAAAAAAAATGGTCCTTGAAAATGGGCCATAGCTGGCTGGAGGTTACAGAGAAAATATTCTAGAAGAATTTATTTTGTTGCATTTGTCTGGGAGAGGCAATTTTGCAACAGTTCAGAGTACTGATCATTGCCCTATTCTGAGTCCCTCCTATTTCCTGGTCAGCTGATCCAGACAAGATTATATACACTGTAGCCTTTTGCACATATCCCAGGGTAAACATACACACAAATGGGTAGTTCTTGATTAATGATAGTAGTTGGGAACAGAAATTCTGCACTTAAGCAACACAATAATAAAATACTGTATCATGTAGCTGCAGAAACCTATGATGGCAGTTCCAGTAATTGCAGTTGTTAGATGCATCCTGCATGGGTATTGGGCATGACATCATGTGAAGGCCATTTACTACCTCTTGTTGGCTTCCCCATTGATTTTATTTTTTGGAAGTTGGCAGTGACGGTCACAAATGACCATTACATCCCTGTGGAACACTGTGACTATCACAATTGCGAACTGGTTGCTAAGGGCCTAAATCATGATCTCATAACTATGGAGGGTGTATGTGTCAAATACGCAATGCTTTTTTTTTTTTTTACATAGAATATAGATGCCCCCTTTGGCACTGATGATAAAGAGCTGGGCAGAATTGAAGAAGCCATGGTCTTAAGTGATTTTTTTAAAATCTTTTTTGAAAAGGCAAATAATCATAAATTTATCAACAGTAAGTCAGTGCTAGATGACTGAGTTCTCCAACTTTTCAGGCTTTGTGGACTGGCGGGGTGGTGGTGGTGATAATTCCATTGAATGGTGGGCAAACACGCAACTCCATTTGTGTGAGTGACGAGCACATGCACCCACTGCTTGTGCAAATGGAGCGCACTTGCCCCTCTGCTTGTGCAAGTGGGGATGCATGTATGTGCTGTCACCTGCTGCTTTCGCAACTCGCTTCTGAACAGCTCATGGCCCAGGGGTTGGGGACCCCTGCCATACGATACTTCTAGAAATGAGATAACATTTTAATGTAAAAAACAAGAAAAATATTTGAATTCACTGTGTGACTTCCAAGAGAGCATTGTGTCTGAAAAGGGTGACTGTAACTGGTACCTATAATTCTGCAGAAGCAGATTTCCAATAGTATTGTTAGAGTTGCTATCTTGTTATGCCCTTTTGCTCATTTCGTTTGCCTTTAATTTTCTTTTCTACAGCCCTTCACTGCCAACTATTTATGACATTTTGTCTCTCCTTGATCTCCTAATGAGTTTGTACATCATGTGTGTATAGTTACTTTGAGCTTTTGCTGTAAGAGTTTACTGCACTACTGGTTCATTGTATAGCATTGAAATAAAGATGGATAAGTAATTCATTACACTCTCCTTTAATTAAGTTCTGAAATCTGGGTTTTGCACACAGATAGCACGTGAATGGAAGCTTAAAGCTTTAAGCAGAGATGGAATCAATAAATGCTGCCTGAAGCCTTTGGTATATTGGTGGAGTTATTGGCAGAGGAATCCAAACAAGGATAAAACTGGATGTTAATTGGCAGAATTTTGGCAGAATTAACACTCATCAGTATGTCCAAGTTCTGATGCTAAAACGTGTCCAAAATTCTTAATGTGTTCTCAATTGTTCCATTGAGGTGAAATTACTTAGAATATATATACAAGCCTGATTAAAAGCAGAACAAAATGAATTTCTGGAAAGTGCTGCTCGATCTTTGGAAGTAATAATACTAAAAAATAAAAATAATGTAATAAAGTCCATGCTGTGAGAGGAGTCTCAAAGGAAAAGGTGAATTCTAATAGATATGTGTGCTTGTTTGCAGGGGAACTGTTGTTTCATATTCTAAATTAGCATTTTCTTTTCCAAGAATAAAATATCCAAGTATTTGCACCTTTGACATCTCCCTTGGGAAAAACTGGTCCAAAATATTTTCATATTTAAAAGTAGTGAATGCAGAAAATATTATCACCTGTTAAAATATCTGTAAATAATTAACGCAAACATATTTTAATTATAATCTAAAATACACTCGCAGCATTGAAACTGCTACCTAATTTTAGGCTTCTATGTGGGTTTGAAAGAGCAAAGAAGTTGTTGATAACAAAGTATTTTCATCATTTATATGCATTATACTTCTTTGAGGATTGTGCCTAGTTTATAATATAGCATAACATAGCATAGTATAGATAAAACTTTGTATATCAGTTTGACATTTCACATTGACTGAGATATTATTTGTGAGATACAGAGATATACTTCTGAATTAGTGAATAATGAGTAGATTAGTACTAGTAGAATAGTATTTCACTTGATTGCCTCATTTCTCAGGCAGTGTGAAATAGTAATACAGCTTTATAGAGGAACCTTCATTAAGGTATGGCAAGAAAAAGTTCCATATCTAGCAGCCCATTCATTCATTCCATTCCATTTATTCATGTACCCATCCACCTACCCATCCATCCATCCATCTTACTTGCTGCTCGAGGCATAGCACATCTGAGTAGCTTTCTATTCTACAGGCACTAAGAATTGAAGCAGTACACAATAGTGCCAGTATAAATTACTCAGGCACTAAAGGACAGCTTGAACATATGTAAACATTCACCCTCCAGGAGGGAACAAATATAGTTCATCAGATCCTGAAAGCATGTTAAAACAGTCAAGTTTTTATCCCTTCACCAATTTCCAGAAAGGAGAGATGCTGTTTAAGAGGCTGTATATAAAGGCCTAGTCCCACAATTTCTGCAGATAGCATTCCTTAATGCTTAGGATGTGGAAGAGAAAGTGGTATTTAGTTATCCACATTCTGAATTGTGCTGGACTTTAAAAATGCAAGCTTGAATTGCACTTGGAAACAAACTCCATAAGCTTATATTCCATTTGAGTAGTGATGTATCAGATGCTGAATGACTGAATGAATTATATGTAAAGATCAAATGATATATTAAATTTTAGGTCATAAATATAGCACCATTCTATTTATTATCTTTTTAAGGATTATCTCACACATTTTGGAGGGATGATAAATTGTACTATTTCCACAGATCATGCCAATAATTACATTTTACAAATTCCTGTGGAATAAGTCCATCACATTCTTTTTTCCGCCCTGTGGTGCTAGGGTTATTCATGATTAGAAATTATACTGTATGAGTTTTATGTGCCTTGAGGAACATGTGGAACACAGCGTGAGAATCAAGATTGAGCCAAAAAATACCCCTAGGAATCAACTCTTTTATTTGGCAATTGGTATTTGGTTATCTCTAAAAATGCTATTGCTCTTAAGAGAAGCTGTTGAGAAGCTCACATGCTTCAGTTTGTCAACAAAAGAAATAATTGTATACTAGATTACAATTGAAGCTGTTCATTCTAATAGTTCATTCATAAAAAGAAAAAGTTTCAGATATGTCCTAATACAGTATTATAATTAAACCTTTGTTCAAAGGAAAGCTTTACTAGACGAGACCAAGTTATTCTATATTCTTGTGCTTACTGAGTCCTGACTTAACGTAGATTTACTATCTCATACATTAGTAAATACATATGGTCAGTTTCTAGAACAGTGCTTCTCCCTTATGCTGAGCAGAGAATCCATTTGTGGGTTGACCCTGCTTTGTTGCTATGGAGACTGAATCAATCAAACTGTTAGCCCCGCCTCTCTGGTTATACTTCCAGTTTTATGACTCAGTCTAGCTGAAGGAGACAAGCTTAGCTGGCACTCCCAAAGCACTATAAGAAACTCAGTTGGATTCTTGATTCAGCATGGAAGAGCAACAAACTGTGAGACTGCCTTCGGGGGAGAATAATAGGTTTGCGGGCAGCCCGCTTTGATCGGTGCACCGCACATCCCCACAACGTTTCCAACGGGCCTGTAGTGGCTGCATGGATTAAGGTGGCTCCGGCTTTGCCCATCCACTGTCCACAAATTGCCAGAGGCCGCTGTATCCCGCTTTGACGGGAACAGTGCAATGCATTGAAGAGGCTCCAGACAGAGTTCTGGCTGCCTGGAGGTCAAAGGCCCTGACGGGGCATTCAAATTGCCCGACTGTTTTAATGCTGGGCTGACGATCTGGTCATCAGCTGGCTAGCTGATTGATCAGCAACGTAAATAAACAACTAGGACAGGCCTCTGGGGACCTGGAGAGCTTTAAAAGGGCCATCCTGGTGATTCGCCTGCCTTCCCAAGGGCAGCCAGGTGCCATTTTAGAAGCCGAATTTAAAAGGGAACTGGCTGTTATTCCACAGTTTCAGCTTATTTTGACTTACTCCCTGAGGACATAGGTCCTGGATTTTACTAATAGGGCTGGGATTCTTCCCCACACACCCTAATCCCTATACTAGTTTCATTGGTCTACCTAGTTTTCAGAACAACTGAGAAGGATGGAAATTTCCACTGAAATGCATTCTGAACACAGTAAGGACATGCAGATGAGTCCCCCTGCCTCTGTGTCAGTTCAACACAAAAAGGTCAGGATCCTCTAAGTCTTCTGCCAAGACTGCATCAGATAAACTCAAAGCCAAGGCTCTATATAATAAGAGTTCTAAATCAGAGGATAAAATGGCTCAGAGGAGGCAGAAAGAATTGGAAAGGGAATTCTCAACAGTTGAGAAAAAGAGACTAATGGTTCCCTCAGAGGGAAACTTATTTCCCCATACTAGCCCTCAACTGCCGAATTTTGAAAATCCACAACATAACAAATTGCAGCTCTCCCCAGAGGGCATCAGAGAGCAGTCTCAGGTTCCATTCTGTCCAGAAACAGCTAGTCAGCTTTTCTCCCCAGCAACATCTTAAAGACAAACAGTCATGGCCCAGTCCCCTTCCACAGGGCCAGAGGCTACATTCACTCCTATTGCTGCAGGATTGAGACAGGGAGAAAACCTCCAAAAGTCATTTTCAGACTTGAGATCTGTGATAGTGGAGGCAACTGCACATGGCTTTGTTGGAATTTAATAGGGACAACGTCCTGGGAGTGTTCTACCTGTGATTACATCATTTTTTGGTTTCCAGGGGGTGGCACAGGCCCTGCCTGAGCCTCATTTCATTCAAGGTCTTTATTCTACTTCCTCAGTCAGGAGTGGGGAATCCCTCCTGGGGTCTTCCTCAGGAGGGATTCCCTATATTGGAATCTGGCTTCGCCATTGGCAGGCCAACATGAAAGCTAAATGGCGTTTGGCCTCAGCACCCTTTCAGGGGGGTAAGTTATTTGGGGAGGTGTTGCATCCTGTATGTATTGAAAATTGTGATAAAAAACAGGTCTTTCCCATGGGATACAGACGAGCTGACTGATGCCTGGCCCCCTACCAGTGCAGACAATTTTTCCGACCAGTTAAGACAGGTTCGGAAGGTCAGCAAAGGGGCCTTTACCATTGTCCGGAGCGTCCTCTGGATCGTTTAGGCTTCAGAGACAGGACAAGGCAATTGTTTCCAGGTAAACGGCCATTTCGTGACGCAGGAAGTTGCCCCTTTTGTTGTCAGAAATGATTTGTTACCCAGCTCCCCTCATTGTTAGGCGACTAAATCTGTTTGCCAGTCAGTGAGGGGAGACCACACCAGACAAGTGGATTATCAACACAATCAGTGCAGGCTTGATGCTAGAGTTCCGCTCCAATCTCCTGAGGCATTATATGGCTTGCCCAATCCCACCAGATCCTTCCAGAAGAGTTCTCATGGAGGAGGCTATCCAACATTTGCTGGAAATAAGTGCCGTAGAACCGGTTCCCAGGGATCAGCAGGGTCAGGGGTTTTACTGTACCCTGTTTGTAGTTCCCAAGGCCTTGGGGGGATGGAGGGCAATTCTAGACCTAAAAAGATTCAATGTGCACCTCCAGCACAAACGATTCAAGATGCACTCGTTGCAGTCCATTTTGGAGGGTATCAGGACGGGCGACTTCCTGACATCCACAGATTTGATGGAGGCTTATCTGCACATTCCAATTTCAACATGTCACAGAAAATACCTGAGACTTTACTATGCAGGGCATCACCTTCAATACAGAGCCCTGCCATTTGGACTTTCCTCAGCCCCCAGAGCCTTCACTAAGGTGCTTGCAGCATTGGCAGCTCACCTCCAAAGCATTCCACTAAGCCTTCAATGTTACCTGGACAACATTCTCATACAGTCTTTGTCCTGATCCTAGGCACTCAGGGATCTCCAGGTAACAATAGACGTGCTGTAGGCTTATGGGTTTTTGATAAATTTCAACAAGAGTCATCTCAGTCCTACGACCAGACTCCAACATCTAGGAGTGGTCATAGATACAATACAGTGTCAGGTCTTTCTTTCCAAAGATCAAAAAGACAGTCTAAAGGACTTGATACATCAGTTTCAGACAAGACAGATAGTGTCATTGGCCTGCCTGTCATGTCTGTTGGGCAAAATGATATTGTGCATAGCCATAGTGCCATGGGCTCGGCTTCATGCATGAACCTGCAGTGGTTCCTGCTTCCATACCAGCAGGTAGGTTCCAAGCAATGCGCAGACCAGAGTCCACATTCCACCAGAGATTCTTCAGTCCCTCAAGTGGTGGGTGTCAGAGATGATTACGAAGGGTTGCACCTTCAGGGAACCAGACCGTCTGATAATAACCTCAGATGCAAGATGACCAGGAGATTCAGCTGCCCTGTCATTGACTTGTTTGCATCTCCAGCAAATGTGCAAGTACCCAGATTCCTTTCCAGGATTCCAGTGCCGATATCAGCAGGGATGGATGCTTTCTGGAGTCTGGCTATGAGGTCTGCTGTCTGCCTTCCCCCCACTCCCGTTGTTCTCCAGGGTAATCAGGAAAGTATTGGAGAAGGCAGAGATTCTGCTGGTAGTACCTCATTGGCCCAGATGCCCATGGTTTGCAGATTTGATCAGCCTCTTGGTCAGACTGTGGCGGCTACCTCCAGACAATCTATCTTTAATTCAAGGGGCTCTGGTTCATCCAGATCCTCAGTGGATGCAGTTGACCGTATGGCGATTGAGCGGCGAGTTCTAGGCCAGTACAGTCTGTCAACTGTAACACAATTCAGGCCTCTCGCAGGCCACCCACCAACAGAATATATGACTGTACTTGGCAATCCTTTTACAAATGGTGTGCCAAGGCAGGCATTGAACCTACTTCAGCATCAATAGCCCATATCTTGGACTTTTTACAAAATGGGCTGGACAAGGGTTTCTCCTAATACAATCAGGTGACAGGTGGCGGCCCTATCACGATGTTAACTTGTGGTAGGTGGGAGTCAGAACCCAATCGTTCGCAGCTTTCTTAGGGGTGCAACTAATCTCAGGCCCCCAATAGTGCACAGATACCCTACATGGGATCTCACTAAAGTGCTGCAGGTTCTTACAGAGGCACCTTTTGATATATTGCGCACAATTGGCCTTCGGTTCTTATCGCTTTAAAATGGCCTTTCTGGTAGCTGTAACATCAGTTAGAAGAATTTCGGAATTAGCAGCCTTATCAGTCAGGGGGATCTCTGTATATTCCATCCTAACAGAGTAGTCCTTAGACTAGATCCATCGTTCATTCCTAAGGTGAATTCCTGGTTCCATCGGGCACAGGAATTAACGTTGCCAGACTTTTGCCCAAGGCCCAGCCATGAGTTGGAGCACACCTTAGATGTTAGGTGAGCACTGAAAGTATACATCAAAAGGACAGCCTTATTTAGAAAATCAGAGGCTTTATTTGTAGCTTTCCAGCCAGCTACATTGGGACTGAGAGTTACATCCTCAACAATTGGAAGGTGGCTCAAGGCCTGCATAGCCAGGGCCTATGAGTCATAGGTCATACCGGTCCCCAGACATCTGACAGTGCATTCCACCTGAAGCGCAGCTATGATGGCAGCTTGGTCAACGCAGGCTTCGATTGAAGACATCTGCAGAGACGCGACATGGTCTTCCCCGTATCCTTTCATTAAGCATTAAAAAATGGATGCCTTTGCCTCAGCCAATGCGGCTTTCGGTAGACGGGTACTTCAGCTGGTGCATTCGGATATGGGGACTTAGGACCAGACTAGCCCACGCTTAGGACTGCCAGCTTTAGTTTGTCCCATGATTGGATTCTCTGCTCAGCACAAGGGAGAAGGGGCGTTGGTCCTACCTGAGGAGAGAATCCAAACCCTCCCTAAAGACTGTCTGGTCCAAGGTGGTGGAGGGAGGTGGATGTTCCTTTTTTTTCACAGAAGTTCCTTCAGTCAGTCAGCATATCTTCGTCAAAAAACTGGAAGTATAACCAGAGGAGAGGCGGGACTAACAGTTTGACTGACTCAGTCTCCATAGCAACAAAGCAGGGTCAACCACGATTGGATTCTCAGCACAACGAGAAAGAGCGTTATCAGGTAGGACCAACGCCCCTTCTTGCTGTGGGTTAGTAGCTTTATAGATGTACGACTTAAATTTTGCATTCTGTTATGTACATAAAGATTCTGCTGCCCATTGTGTATTAGACTAAATTCATTTAGTCCTTGACTTAAGACTGCAATTTAGCCCAAAATTTCTGTTGCTAATTGAGACAGATAAGTGACACAGGTGAATGCTCCATTTTATGACATTTCCTGCCACAGTTGAGTGAATCACTGCAGTTGTTAAGTTAGTAATACTTCTTGTTAAATGAATCTGGCTTCCCCATTGCCTATGCTTGTCAGAAGGCCGCAAACGATGATCACATGACCTGGGATCCTGAAAGGGTCATAAACACAAGCCTGTTCCCGAGTATCTGAATTTTGATAATTGACCATGAGGATGCTGCAACAATCATACAAAAAAGGGTTGTAACTCACTTTTTTTCAGTGCCATTGTAATTTCAGATGGTCACTAAACAAATGGTTGTAAGTTGAGAACTACCTCTACCTATCATGGTCAGTCATCAGGATTTATGATGTTTGAAGCCTCAAACATCTGGGGAAGTGAATGGTTATCCACTCCAGGATAAAAATATTTAGGAATTACATTTTCTTCAATTTAAGAAACAAAATTGAGAGCGCCAGTTGTGGATTATTTTGGAAGATAGTATTTTCCAAATGGCTTACAAAACAGTTCTGCTGCCATCAACAATAGAAAAGCTGGAGAGATGATAGGTGAATTTAGAGTGTCTAGAGTTGTAGGAAAGCTTCACAGAACATAATTGAAAAGGATGAATTATTTAACATAACTAGAAAATCTGTGAGGATTTGTTCCTTTTATAGCCAAAGCATCCTTTACTAAGATGTAGAAGAAGCAAAAATCTCGATGTTAAAGCTACCCTCTTGGCAATGATAAGAAATTAACATATTAACAATGCTATTGGATCTAACAATGTTCTTTTTTACCTTTATGCTGCTTTCAATGATAAAAACCTAACAAGAGCCCTGGAGCATCAGGCAAAAGCTTTCTGATTTAGCAGCTTGTATCAGATTTTAAAACTCATGAATAGGATATAAAGTGATTCTTCTACAGTTCTTCCTCAGCAAATGTTATTTAATGCATGTTGCCTTTGGTTAGGCAGTAGTAAAGATCAATCAAAATTAGTAACCATTTATAAATGTATTTTCCATGATGATAACATGGTAGTCCTTTTAAAATGTCTCTGTGGATGATCCAAGATGTGAAAATGTAAACACAGTACAGGTGAGTTGGTACTTTGGAATAGATTGCTCTAAAAAAAAGGAATTAAAAAAAAGGAATAGTCTTTGAAACATGCTCTGTGGTTTTGTGGCTTCTTTATTTGTGTCAATGTGATTAGTCAGGCTAAGTAATTTTGCTAGATAAATTGCTTACCATTTTGATTGTTGTTTCATTAGATCATAAGCTTGAATGTTGTTTATTTGCTTTCTGTCCTTTTATCTGCCTTTCTTATTTTTATTTATGGTTGTCAAAACCAATAAGGGCTTTGTAGAAATTGATGGTAAAGTATGCCACGCTCTAATGTTGAAGCAAGTGGCTACTGTTCTTTAAAACAATTATTACTATTATAGTCTAAATCAATCTACAGTAGAATGAAAGCATTTTTCATTGAAGGTTATGGTTGCTGGTCCAGTGCATGTTGATAGATACGTTTCAACTGAGAGTGAACTTTTGTGCCTAAGAAGGGGATATTGTAGTCCAGCACCTTAACCCATTACACCAAACTGAGGGAGGGAGGGGGAAGGGAGGAGGGAGAGAGAGAGAGTATGGAAAAGCTTAAACTGATTTTGTCTACCATTATTTTGCAGACTAATGGCAGTCCTTTTCCGTATGAGCCTGAAGAAATTGCACATGCATAGTTTTCCATAGAGCCGTTGGTTTTTATAAATAGCTTGTTCACCTTAATGGTTTTAACTGTGAGCAGATTTCATGCCCAGTGATATCTTTTTTAGTTCTGGTCCTGGTTCTTGGAAATGCATTTGAACATTTTTCCATATAACTTTGTTGAAATGCCATTAAATTATTAATTTTAAAGAAATACAGAGGAGGTGCAGGGTATGGAAAATTTGCCATGATTGTGTTTATTATTCTTTCAGTTTTTATCTTTAAGCATAGTTTGGAAAGCTTTAATCTTTATGACTTTTGTAAAACTACAATCTGTAAAACATTTCAAAATTCAAAATAGCATCGAAAAGCAGCTGAGAGTCATAGACCAACACAGTACAGAAGAATATTTTATCTCAGTAGTAGTTATCAACCTCTGCCCTCCACATACAACTTCTTGCTGTTGGCTATGCTACTGGACAGGCTGATAGATATAGAAGTCCAGCACATCTGGAGTTTACCAGGAAATATACAGCTGCTGAAATTAATGAAATTGAAAGATGGTGATAGAACTAGGCCATCTGTGTAATACACAATCCAAATTCCAGTTTATAATTTGGTTCCTGGAAAGTACCCAATTGTTTAAATATAGTTTTAAAATGGCATCTAAAAACTGTCTACAGAATGTTTTGTTGCATTTGTTAATGGGTGCGGAGGTGTTTCTTTAATGATAGGAGAACCATTTCTTTACGTTAGGATTGGGGCCAGGGCCAGAATTTTTCCACTTCAGCTAATACTTGTGCTTGCCATATTGAGTGTTGTCCCTGGCCAAGGATTAATATCTTCCCTTAACTTCTTTGTTTACTGGAAGGGAACTGCGGAAACTAACATGGCCCTTCAGCTGGGAGACATTAGGAGTACCACACTTGTTCTGTTAAACTATTGTATGAGTTGGGTCTTAAACATGTATTTGTCTACTTGCTTGCTTGCTTTGGCTAATTGTCCACTATAATTGCAACCACATACAAGCAACTGCTAACCCTTTTTATTGTTAAATTGCTCTGGAAGGTCAGAAAAGGAGAAAGTGCTGTTTCTTGCATGTAAGCAGAACTTTCTAGAACAATATTTTGGGCAGCAGGGACTAGTTCCTTGGAGAAATGTTTTTCCGTGGACCGGAGGGGCATGGTTTTATATGCTGCCTGCATCCCCTAGATGGGGCTTCACTTGTTTGCGAGGCCCAGTTGCTGGCATGCTGCGGCCCGGTGCTGGTCCATGGACCAGGGGTTGGGGATCCCTGCTTTAGAAAGATTGCAGAATCTTGTGCTTTTGCTTTTACTGTCCAGAACTCACCATCAAAAATTGTCATCTGTCCTAAATCCTATATTGTAGTGAAGAACAATTACTTTAGAACAGTTTTGTGAATTCTACTTTTATTGCTTTTGCCTCTTGTATTTATAAGCATATTCTCATTTTGTATATGGATGTTGCTTTTTATTATAGCCGGTCTATGACACTAATAATGCATACTGCTATATTTATACTGTGGCAAGGGCAATTTTCTGGGTCTTTGCATCTTCCCATAAAATGTCTTTCCATTCATGAAGGAAACATAATTTGGGAGGAAAATTATATGAAGCCTCTAAAGATACCTTTCTTCAAATCCTACTCTTTACGGATGAGCAAAAAGGATGAAATAAGTTTATTATACTACTGTATTATCATGTAATCAGAATCATAGGATGCCAGTAACTTTATTTGCATATCAACACTTTGGTTGCTTTGAGAGTGGGCAGGGTTAGAAAACATAGCAGTAGCATTTAGACTTATATACTGCTTCACAGTGTTTTACAGCCTCTAAGCAGTTTACAAAGTCAGCATATTGCCCCCAACAATCTGGGTCCTCATTTTAGCAACCTCAGAAGGATGGAAAGCTGAGTCAACCTTGAGCAGTCAGAATCGAACTGCTGGCAATCAGCAGAATTAGCCTGCAATACTGCATTCTAACCACTGCACCACCACAGCTCTAACATAGCCTAAGTTTGATGTTAAGTTGAATTGGTGCATCAGTATGTTGCAAAACCAGATGGTGATATTTGAGCCAGAAGGAAAATCTAGTAGGGATAGTCACAAATATGAGTTCTGTTGCACTTTGAGTCTTTTTATATCTTTTTTGAGTAAAATGCAACAACATCAGTAGTCTGATCTAGGATGAAGATTTATTTTATCCCTTGAGTATAAAATCATATGGCTGAAGTTCTATAACAGAGTTTAATAAAGATTATGATCTGGGAGATAAACTTTGCAGAAAGTCATGAATGTGATCACCCACCCATCTGGTAGTATTCCAATAAGTCATGTTTTTTGTGGTATTAGTGTTTCCATATCACCTGGAGAATAGTTAACACTGCTGTAATTTGTAGCATACCATTTCAGGCATTAGAAAAAAAATCTCCAGCCTTTTAGTCTATGGCAAATATGGGATATGGGATATTTCTATAAAGTAACATACTGCATTAGAAAAATAAATTTGATTATTTCAATAGAATGCATGCAACATATTTTCTTCCTGGCTTGTACAATATTTTTAATTTATAGTTAAAAGTAAATTATAGTAAAGAAATTCAACCCATACCTATTTTCACCTTAATTTTTCTGAAAACTATTTTTAGAATTCTTAATTAGAAAGCCACGAACTAATTTTATTTTTAAAATGTTCATTAGTTTTATTAATTATTTCTAGCTCACAAAATAACTTAGAACTTTAATTATGTACAATATGCATAGCATTCTTCAGGTCAAAGAATTCAGCATATATCAGGAAACCATAAAACAATAGCACTGTTTTCTCATGAAAAAAACATTGTTTTTATGATGTTCTCTGCTGATTTAAAATGGCTGTTTTTTTTCAATCATTTCTTTTTCTGAGAATAAAGGAAAATTGCAGTATTGAGATTTGAAGGGAGTTCTGTGTATGTATATGAAGGAAGAGGAGGTAAAATCAAAGGAAAGAAGGATTGAGTGTAACTGCAACAAGAATTCAAGTATGATATGAAACTGTTTTATTATTAAATGTTGATGTAAGTAAATATGTGTTTTTTTCTGTTATATTTTTCTTTTGTTCTAGTAGAAAATGCTGTTTGAAATTTGCAGTTCTCTCTCTCCAAGAAAATATGACAGTAATTATTTAAATTACAAGTAGTCCTCACTTAATGATCTCAGCTGGGACTGACAACTCCATTACTAAGTAATGTGGTTATTAAGTAAAACAGCACATGACTGTGCCCGACTTACAGTGTCGGTTACATTAAGCTAATCACCATGTGGTGTGGCGTGATGTAACCATGATTTGCAAGTTACTGTTGATTTCCCCAGTGACTTTGCTTGTCAGAAGCTGGCTATAAAGGTAACACAGTGATCACATGACCATGGGACATGGTGACCGTCATAAATGTGTACCTGGTGCCAAGCACTTGAATTGCTGAAAGTCATATTTTGAAAACCTGTCATAAATCTTAATTATTTCAGTGTTGTCATAAGTTCAAACAGTTGGTAATCAAGGCACACACTCCTTAATAAAAGCTACATTTGTTCAAGTTTAATGTTGTCTAATGTACTTAAGTGTAAAATGCTTTACCTAGTTTTATCTGACTACTTTGTTCAACGAATTAATTGGCTGCCTTGTAAGTTCTAGATTTTCAATAGTTGCTTAGTCGGGGCAGCTAAGAAACATAAACCTATTTACCATATTTATTTGGCAACAGTAGGGAAGACAAACAAAAGAAGGGGTGCAGATAGCTGGTTTGCTCCTGTTATATAGGCTATAATTTATACAAACTGCTGTTTGTGATCATGGAAATTAAAAATAGTGACCTGTCAGACTCGTGGAACTGTGATTTGAAGTAGATTTTCCCATTTCATGATACATTATCAAATACTGTGCTCAATAGAAATAGTGATTTGCCAACTCATATGGAACTATAATTCAGATTGGACACTCATTTCATGACTCATATTCAAAACTTCATTCTATTGGTAGTCATTAGGAGGTGGTGGTGAGACCTTCCCCATGACCCCTCATTTGTGGGCTGCCACAGGTACTCTCTTCCCACCAGTACTACATAGAGCTACATGAAATCTTCAGCTGGTTTAGGATTTGGTATCCTCAGTATATTGATGATACTCAGTTACACCTGTTGATCCAAATGAAATTGTTAGCCAAATGAAATTGTTGCGGTTGTGTCCCAGTGCTAGAGACAGTGCAGGTTTGGATGGGGAGGAAGTATTTTTAACTTTTTTAATCATATCATCTGGATTTTACCTTGCAGTACTTATTTTTAACCTTCTGAACCAGAACTATATTTTTGTTCTGCGCATCAATGCTATGTCAGTTTGAAATAGTACCACTAATATAGTTAATACTGCACTTTTACACATAGGCATACACACACATTTTGTAATATATGTAAGTGCTGATGAATAGTGCTGTACTCTATATTGCATTTTCAGGAGAGAGTACAGTTTTTATTGAACAACAGGATTGAATTCTTAACTGTGTAATCAATTTTAGTAGCAGGTTAAACTGCCTCGTATTAATGGACAGCTGTATCCATTAATCAGGGTTATAGTAGATTAACAGTTGTCAGCATTTATGCTGAGAGGGGTAACCCATCTAGATTTGTGAACTGCACTTAGATTTCCATATTTTTCCGAAACATTAAGTAATAGTCCTTTTTGTACTTACAGATTGTCCTGACAATTCCTGTATCTCTGTATTTGAATAGAAAAAATGGAAACGTGGTAGATTCCAAGACACCATTGACTTCTTTTTTTACAAGGGCAAATTTTCTTATCTGGAATTAATTGCCAAGCTTCTGTTTGGAGAAAATCTCACAAACCATCTGATGACAAAAATTCTTCTGTGTTGAATAACAAGTAGCACTTAGTTTTCGGAATAGATATGGTTTCTAAACTTGTAGCTCTGTTCAGCAGTTAAAGCGTGGAACTAAGACTCTTATAAACTGTGAAGGAAGCAAAGTAAGACCTTGGGACCATCTATTTTTCAAATAACTGCTGTACATAGTGCCAAAGGCATATTCGTTTTAAAAATTGCAGTGGAAAAAGGTGATTAGTTTGATAGTTTTGTTCGGGGTCGTGTTTTCTGCAGGAATGTGAGGAAAAAAATACTAGACACAACTCCTAGAAGATTTCTTTTAAATAAAATGGATATTTTTCAGAAGTTTTATAGCTGAATTATAGAATATCTGTAATGAACACTTTAGTTAGCGGATGGCTGTAGATTGTCAAAAGGCATCAAGATGTCTAATGGCTGGATTTTTATTGATTGTTGTTCAATTAATCACATTTGATACCTTCATTTATCAAAAAACAAATACATGTAATTAAGTTTGAAATGAAAGAACTCATTTCAGAAGGGTATTTTCTACTGTCACTAAAATATCTCAGGATAAATTAAACTAATGGGGAGACCAGCCAAAATGAGGCTAATGGCATTCTATCTGTCAAAGAATAATAATTTAAAACTAAAGTGTCAAGTACCATTGTGAATCTTAGCAAGGCAAGAAAAAAACTAATATACCAAAGTGGAAAGAAAGAAGACAACATAAATTATTATCATTCCACAACATGTGAATTCTGTTATGCTGTGTGTAAATTTATGAAGTGCTGGAATACTGGAAGTTCTTTTAGTATTCATTATTGCAAATGAAATACTACCTCAAGTTTGATAATTTCATTCATAAGTAGAATGTTTATGAATATATCAATAAATAGAATAAATGATGCCCATGTTATCTTTTGAATTTGTCCCTAGTAGTCTTTTTCAAAAAATTAGAGAGAAAGGGATAATTCAAGCTATTATATAACACCAGTGTCATTCTCCTCGAACCCTAGATTTTGACATAGATATCTTCAAAGTTCTACGCTATCAGGAATTCAAGATAATTTTCCATGCACAGATAGATAAGTCAAAGTGTGAGAATAACTATGGCTGTGCTACAATAGGACCACAAAACATTATTTTAAACCTATGGAGCCTGAACAATTTGTACACATGCTACCTTTCCTTCCAATGTTTTATATACTTTTTCTCTTTTTATAATTTCTTACTTCTGCCCTGAGACCCTTTATACTTGGTTATTAAGTGAATGGCTGTGTCTTTCCAAAAGACATGCACTACAATTTCTAAAACTTCTAACTGGTAAACAGGAAGGGATACTATAAACTGTAGTCCAGCAACATCTGGAATGTCAAAGGTACAGCATCTTTTTTTATATTCAGTATGCTTTTAAATAAAGTCTAATCTACAGATATATAAAACACCTTTCTTCTGTAGTGAGGGTTTGGAAACTTCAGAAAAAATCAAAATGTTAAGTATATTTTATATAACATTTTAAATTACATCCCCCCCCCCGCCCCGGTCTTTACAATGGTCTCTTACTAAAACAGCAGTGTGCACAATTATTGTGGAAGCATAACTTCAGTTGTATCTGGAACCATTTTCTAGTAATATCACTCTTGGTGTATTTGCTGGATAGCCCACAGTATTTAGTGATCACCTTACTTTTTTTTCCCCAGATAGCTTTGTAATCCTCATTGTCATTTTTCCCCCCTACCACCAACTTGCTGTAATTTTCAGAAAATAATTGAAGGAGAGGAAGTCAACATTTAGACAGCCTGTGTTAGCTCATTTGCATCACAGACAGTTACTGTTCATAGTAGAGGGTATTCCGATCAAGTTACTGATCTTGTGGAAATTAGAATTACTTTCAGGAGCTGAAATCCTAAAGAGGGGGATGCAATACTGCTGTTTTCTAGAAAACATGGCTTGGAAAATGGGTTGTGTAGTTCCCAATCTTATCACAGGGCAAGTAAATGTAACCCAGGGTCCAATGGTTGGGTTTTTAGTGTTTTCTGAAAAGTTCGCTTTTTTTCTTGCATACATTTCATTACCACTATAGGAACCATCAGTGCTCTGACATAGGGAAATGAGATTTGTTGAATGTTTAGCTATAGTTACTTGCCCTATCAGCCTTGGTTAAGATTGGTAATAATGTGTTGATCTGGGATATTGTTTCTTCCTTAATTGACATGCTCTTAGCTGGTGCTTATGGCTGTTGATTCCTGCTTATCTGACTGTTGGTTAAGAGTTGTTTGGTAAAGGTAGATGTGCTCAGGGCTGTTTGACCCTTTTGAATGGCTTGTTTGTTTATTTAATAGATTTTCATCTTGCTTTTATTACTTTATAAGTAACTCAAGGCGGTGAACATCATACCTCATACTCCCGTCACCTCCTGTTTTCCACATAACAACAAACCGTGGGTTGGGCTGAGAAAGCGTGACCGGCCCAAAGTCACCCAGCTGGCTTTTAAAATTCAGTAAATAGGGGTTTGTTTCTATATGTGTCAGCTGTGCAAAGTAGACACAATAAAAAGTACAACCATCAGAAAAATTCCATAGGCCGAAGAGAGGAGGAGTGACATGATGGAACTCCTGGGGCCGCCCATCACCCTGTCGATCCATTGCCCTCGTGGGGCCGCCCCATCGCCAGCGCCCAAAGACTTCTGGTGACTTCTGGGAGCTGCTGACCTTCCGGAAGCAGCATGAGGACTTCCAGGTGCTGCAAAGGACTCCCAGGCAGCTGTAACA
>JAEANM010002782.1:0-23698 GCA_017656035.1 Myanophis thanlyinensis | reverse complement strand
CAGCGGCCGTTAAATATTAATTTAAAACCAATTTAAATAAATTAACTTTAAAATTCAGTTTACGTAGTTAAAAAAAACCCCAACATTTAAAACAAGTTTATAACTTGCATTATGTGCACCTCCAATAGAATGGAACCTTTTTAACCTTCCAATTAACAGTATGGAAACTAGCTGTGGCAAGGATTGGTCAGGTCATCAGGCTTCCATAGAAATATTAATAAACTTAATAAAATATGTATATAATCACTTTTATGGAGTATAGGAAATAAGCTTATAAAACTAATTTTTTTTCATTCTCTTTAAATTATGGGCTACTCTGGTCAGCCTTGATTCAGGAGTGTTGTTTCCCATAATAGGGTTGTATAATTTTCATTGAGGGCTACAGATCCAACTTATAGTCTTTGTGGAATGGTGATTACAGATCTTGGGCCAGCAGCCTGGACACTAGTCAAGTAGTCTTTGTTCAAGAAGATGTTCCACACCCATACAATGGAATCCCTGGACAGGGAAAGATCACACTGCTTGACATGGAAAATAAGGGGAAAGGTGTCATAAATGGAGAATGGTACTATTTCCTACCATAAACCTATGCGAAGTGCAGGATATCCTAGAGGAGACGGGAGGACAGGAGAGTCTGGCATGCTGTGGTCCATGGGTTTGTGAAGAATCAGAATCAACTTAGTGACTGAACAACAACAATCCTAGACATGTTGAACCAAGATATCCTTCTATTTATATTTGTGTTGCATATCTGGCTAGGAAAACAAATATTGTCTACAGATTCATTTCTTGCATGTCTGGTACAACCATACTAAGATCAGTAAGTTCAGGCAGATATACAGTGTATTTCTACTGCATATCTGCCTGAAAGATTACAACCTTTCCAGAGCCATCACTGAGTACAGGAAACGAGGATAGATTTTCGATTATCCAGTTGATAAAAATTACAAAGTGGATTAAGGATACTATAACTCTTTTATTGTATTATTTTACATGAGTAATCTGGAAGGTCCATTAAGGTCAGCGTCTTGTTATATTACAATTTAAAGATATTTTTGTATTGAAATTTAAAAGCAGCAAGTTCTGCATTTATAGCTATAATAATTTACAGCTCTGTGTTGTTTACCTAATAATTATCTAGTCAGCATCCCAGTATGAGTTCCATTGCAGTTTTAGACTTGCTGCTTTCATTGGAAAATGTTATTAATTCTGCAAGTGATATAATATTAAAATGTAGGTTTATAGAATGTATGTGTGTAATAATGTGCATAATGATGTACATATTGCTTTGTGTGTCTTCAGAAAAGACCCTCTTTCAAGCAAATCATTTCGATTTTGGACTCCATGTCAAATGATAGCAATCTTCCAGACCAATGCAATTCATTCCTGCATAACAAGGCAGAATGGCGGTGAGTCCTCGTAGTTGCCACCAATAATCATGACATTACCTGTGGGGAGAAATGAAGTATTTTTCCAGAAAAACACACAACCAAAATTAGACATCCAGTGTTTGAATTTTCAAAATTGTGCAACCCCCACCCACAGCCATCATTGTTTCACTGTCAGAAACAATGTGGCAAAATTTGTGTTTCCTACTACTTGTTCATGTTGGTACTTTTTCTGCATAATGATGATCAGAAATAAGTTTGCAAATTGTGTTTGGTATATTTAGAAGCAATGAGTTGGTTTAAATCAGATGTACAGCAAAATGACCGAACCAGCCCTCCCCCAAAAAATTTGTAAATGTTAAGAATGATTCATAATAAACAGTTATGAATCAAGGGACCAGAACTAAGTTGCAAAATTTGGGAAGAAAATGTTCTTGTCCAAAATTTATTTAGTCACCCAGAGCCAGAAAAGCAGGATAATCAGCATGGAGTAAGCAGATGCAATATTTGCCATCTTAAAAATTAGCAGTCATTATTTGATCATTTTCATAGATACGTTATTGCAAAACTCTCTTCTGTTTTTCACTGGTCCTTGAAAAGTTCCCCAGAAAATGGTTTAAGCTGGATTTATGAAGCAGCATGTATCCTGGCTATCTGTTTTTGTATCTCTTGCTCTTGTTCTTTCCCATGTTACGCAGCTATAAGGTTATGTGTGCAAGTAATTTCTAAATTGAAATAGATTGGGTGGGATCCAATTTTAATCATTTCTACTTAAATTAGTCTTGACTTTGTTGTTTCCATTGAGGTCAGGGGTGGGCAATTGTGGCTCCTTCATGACTCGTGGACTTCAACTCCCAGAATTCCTGAGCCAGCCAGTCATGAAGGAGCCACAATTGCCCACCCCTGACCTAGGTAAATATCCTCTAAGTATGTCAGATTTCCCATTCACTATTCTTTATTTGTGGTACCTTCTGTGCTAAAAGTCTTTATTTACTGGACATATTTGAGCATATTTTTTCAGACATAAATCCTGTGCTATTCAGCTGGACTTATTCCAGATAAATATTTTTATGTCCAATCTTTACAATATTTGTAAACCTCTCCAATCAGATGTGTGCATAAATATGGAAATATAATATATCGATACATTTAAAAATGCTGTGCTTAGAGTATTGTGGAGGCCGATGAAAAAGGACCTGTACAAGAAGAGGATAATACAACAAATTTTGCTGTAGTCTAAATTAAGAAACCCTGGCCATTCTCCAGGTAATGCAGAGCACAATTTGGTAGTCTACTTGATGGTTATATGCCTGCCTCCTTTGGAGACTGGCAAAGAAAATTATGCAAGAAAGATTAGAGAGATCTTAACATGTAAACAGTATTTAAAATCCCAGGATGAATAAGGATTTGCCAATACAAAACATCCTAAACTTTAAGGGGGGGGAGAATAGTGGGGAAATAGTGGTGAACTGATAACAAGCAAGAGAATTTTACTGCAGGGATGGAAAATGTGAGCACAGATGGGAGGTTTGAGCCAAGTCACATGATGCAAGTATAAATAGCTTGTTTTAGAAGTGACATTCTTCTTGCACTGACTCAGCAGAGTGTGGCAATAATCCACACTAGCACAGCCCTCTGAAGACCAGGATGTATTGTGCCATCTACTGATGCAAACTGCAAACTGCACTGCAGAGAAAGCTTCAAGCTTCCTTTAATTCTTTGTGAGGAAGCCTTCCTATAGAATATTAAACACGTGTGCTCAAGAGCAAGGCCCCCTTATTTTCTACAAAGTGTATTTAGGATTACAGAATTTCCAGATACGTTTAGGTTTTCCAGTTGAAGTCAGGTAACCTGTATGGCTTTGTACAGGTTGCTAAACAGGGAAATGGTTGCTAATGTTATTAAGAACTTGAAGTAGCTAGGGCTGCCTTTTGGGTTTTTTTTTAAAAAAGGATGATTGTTTACATTTATGAGGGAGCAATACGATATAAAGCTGTTGCATAGGTCACTGCATATATATATTTTAAAAGTATACTCTTGGTAACGATTTTTGAGATCTCTAGGAGTTACATCCAAGTATTTCTGGAGGACATACAGTATGTACCCCAAGATCTCACCTTGAACATCTCTGTTCTAGAGAGAATTAAATCTTATTGTATTTAGAAACTTAGATGAAAATAATATAGAGGAGGAGACATAAAACTTGGGCAAAACAGGAATTGTGCCATGTTCTATTAGTTATGTTTGGACTGCCTGTCCGGTTTCATAAAATAGTTCAACTATCAAAACTTAGCACACTGTAATGAGCTTCCTAATCTTGGGAGTAACACATTAAAAACCAAGGCCCAAGTTGCTTTATTGGACATTGTTAAAAACAGTATTGACCACAGATACCATTTGACCATTTAATATATTTAGGAAACTAGGATTTTCTCCTGGTTTATTTTTTAATTGAAAATATTACCAAAATGGCTCCAGTAATTATAGGAAGCCTCTAGAACAGGGGTGTCAAACACACATCATCACAGCATCATCACATGACGTATTGGGACTTTTTCCCTCTTTTTGTCCCACGGGCAGGGGCGTGGCCAGCATGTGATGCATCCAGGCCACGGGCCACGAATTTGACAGCCTTGCTCTAAAACATTATAAAATGTAGCACAGGTATAATTGATGTAATTCTCTCCACTCATCTCAGCATGACTGGCTGGGGAATTCTGGGAGTTGAAGTCCACAGGTCTTAAAGTTGCCATGGTTGGACACCCCTGGTTTAAACCAGCTGGCTCCTTCTGCTTGTAGATGGATGCAATTAGTTATCTGTCTTGAATATGCTAATTCAATTTAAAATAATTTCCCTAAAATTATTAATGAAGGTATTATTGTACTTTTATTTCAGTTTTTATTTCATGTAGCATTAAGACAGCAGGCAATGTTAATTTGTAGGAGTACTAAAACTGATAGATCATACATGATCACCAATGCTCAATGTAAATTAATAAATTTGTAGAATAAGATATAATTGAGCAATGTATAGAAACATTCTGTTTTATTACACTTTTATTATATATTTTTAAAAGTATGCAGCCTTTTAGAGAATCTAATCTTTCTCTCTGCTTTCTTGTCTAATGAAGATATATAATTATAACACATATACAGTATAATTTTGACATTTAGAAAATGTTATTAAGGACAAAGACTTTAAAAGTTGGATAATAGTTTGATACATTTTAAAATAAGCAAATATGCAGGGCAAATGTTTTTATGTAAGCTTCTCTTTGTGCCGATGCATCTGGTGTCCCTTTAGGTCTGAATCAAAGCAAACATAGTTTAGCGTGTGATGTCTGAGTCAAACAAACAGTAAGATTATACAGGATTTCAGTGGCTTCAGAGGTTTCCCATACATTGTCCAAAAAAGTGACAAAGAAATGCAAAACATCAGTTTTATGTTTCTCATTGTGTCTGGTTAGGCCTGCAGAATTGGATTTGGATTAAGGCTGCACCACTAATTATTAAGTAGATTACATTATTTGGCAAAATTGAGTCTTGGGTCTTATTCCTAGGGCCCTGTTGTACTTCAAGCATCCATGACAATTATTTGCCTTATAGGTCACATCAGTTGACAGTTAAAGGTCATTTGTGGGTCAGGCATGCAACAGGCAAAAGAATTGGTAGTAAGATTCATAGGGAACCTTTGGATCACAGTTCCAAGGATCTTTTCTAGCCAGACAATAGCAAGCACAGCATAAAAAATCCTAGTGCCTTGAACCCTGAAGAGTTTTAAGCGAGGGGAAAACCATGCTTCAAATCTGGAATGGAAACTATTTTGGTTAATTTAAGGAAAACCTAACAAAAGGGTTTAGCTACCGAACAGTAAATCTGAATGATAGAAATAATACAATATAAAGCTTCCACTCCATCCATATTTTAGAGGAAATCAATGATTCCCCAAGTAGAATTTTCCTTTGTACCTTCAAGTTTATTCCTCTAAATAAAATAATTTTACAGTGCAAGTTTACATTTTCTTAGTTTTTAAGGTCACCCAATCAAAAACAACTCTGAGCAATCTTAAAAAATAACACTGTGATCAGTAAGGTTTACTTGTACTGATAATGAGTCAGTATGTTTGGGGCTGACTTCGAATATACCTGTGTACAGGTGTACTGTAAAACTCCTTCCTCAGTTCAACTTAAAAGTTACCTTGATCATCATGCATACACTTTTCTGCGATGTTGACATGTTATGGCTAATTAAAATGTTAATCAGTATTATTTCAAATGCAATAGGAATTCTGTTTCTTTAAAATTAAAATCGTAATAGCTATCTATTAAACTGGGTTTAAACCACTATACCAATGAAACCGTGTATAATCTAAGGATGCTATCTTACTAAGTGACTAGGTTTAATAGAACTATTAATAGATATTAATAGATTAATACTATTAATAGATTTATGTAAACCAGGCTGGACTAGCAGACTTACAAGATCCCTTCCAACTCTATTATTCTATGTTCTATAATCTGCTACATAATTTAAGTCATCTTACACATCATAGCCCTGTAAAAGGTTTGCCACTCTTGCAGCAAAATACAGTGGAACTGAGATGGATACATTTCCAAGCTCGGAAAATGGATCATCACGCTTCAGGCTTCGAGTAGAGGAATCCTTTCCCTAATGAAAACAAAGTAGACCAATAGGAAAAGAGCCAGGGATGAAACGTTTTCGTCAGATATGCTATTGATTTTACATAAGGGCAAACAATATTGTTTTAGTGGGAATCATTGGAAAGTGTATTTCAAAGTAATGGAAAAGACTACAATTCACTTTCAGTTCATCTTCCCATCTTGCTGACTGACCCGGAGATGCCTCATTAATTATTTTTAAAGGGCATGTCTACATGATTCATAAATATTTATAAACAAATTGCATAATAAAAAAATACCCTTGCTCCAAGCCGATAGGAAAGTATCTTAAATCATATTTCTGTGCTTCAGTTTTAAAGTAGAATTTCCCCTCGTCTTGCTACGGACATGGTCTGTAACACTTTATTGGACTGGATGAAGATTTCTAATCATATTGGGGCATTTCCAGATATTATTCTCTGGCACACTTAAAATGGCACACTTAATTGTACTTATATGTTGACTCAATCTCATTGTTTCATACTAAACTATGAAGAGAACAAATGACGAATTCAAGGACTTAACTGTTCAGAATGAAGTGCCTCTGTGTTTCAGGAAGGGACCTGTTGGTTTACTTTCAGAAACACTTATCTTTCCCCTTTTTTGATGGGTCAATGGCTGGGAGATAGTGAGTAGAAAAGGGGGCTTGAGAAGGTGTCCGATCTGGATGATTGAGGTAGCAAAGGGTTCAGGAAACAACACATGGAGCCTGGCAAGCCTCAACTTGCATCAGGCTTCAAAAAGAGAGCTTTTCTTTTTGTTTAGGTTTCAAACAAATCTCTACTCTGCTAATTAAATGTCCTACTTGAAACGACACTATACTTTTCACTACTTCACATTCGTATGGAAAATATTTGTGAACAATTGGTTCCTGCCAAGGGAAGGCACAATTTAACAAATTTCTCTCTATTTAGATGTGAAATTGAGGCCACCTTAGAAAGGCTGAAGAGATTGGAACGTGATCTCAGCTTTAAGGAACAGGAACTAAAGGAAAGGGAAAAACGCTTAAGAATGTGGGAGCAGAAGCTAACTGAACAATCCAACACACCGGTAAGTACTGTTAGAGTTTTTGTTTAAAAATGGAATCTGAAAGTTCAACAAAAACTTGAATCTAAGAAATGTCTTAAGCTACACTTGCACTCATATGGTAGAACCCTCATATTTTCCTTCTTTGAACTGCAAGTGGCCATGTTTTGTTAGACGTCTTTTGAAACTGATTTCATTTAAAACTGCTGGGAAGTATAGGTGAAGGTTTTGAGAAATAAAGCAATCTTAGTTGCTTT
The DNA here is from genome assembly GCA_017656035.1 of Myanophis thanlyinensis. Classification (NCBI taxonomy): domain Eukaryota; kingdom Metazoa; phylum Chordata; class Lepidosauria; order Squamata; family Homalopsidae; genus Myanophis; species Myanophis thanlyinensis. The sequence goes on along the minus strand of JAEANM010002782.1, from coordinate 16,348 downwards.
ATTACAATGCTTTATTAAAGTCCAAGTAAAATACTCTTAAATTTGCATTGAAGATAAGGTATCATCCATCTAAATTAATCTGGCATATGGTAAATTTCAAGGCAATAATCTGGAGTTTATTCTCAGATAAGACGATGTTGGATTGCAATCTACAATAAATGCCATTATTGTCTGGGTCTTGTCTTACAGCTAGACATATATATTTTTAGGTTTACAAAGAGGTTCATATTTAAAATTATGTGGCACTATTCACAAAGAAGTACAGGAAAGGGCAATATGAAAATACCCACATAACTCCGAAAATATTTTCCCCTTTGAATCTGGATTGCTACACATATTGATAGAATTTCAGCATAATTGTTTATCTCTTGGCTAACCAATTAAAAAAAAAGATTTAAATGAATCATACATGAAATCTACAAAATTCAAAGGGCTTAATCAAAGATGTACTAGGTTTTAGATCCAATTTAATGTCCCAAAATACAATTTGAGCTCTTGCCAAAGTTAAAAACCAGAAATCGCCTGCAATCCCATGGAGAAAAAAACAGTACGATCTAGTCAGTTTCATCTACCTTGATGCCTCTTATGGAGGCATATCAGATCTCTCAATCCTGTAGTTTAATTCTGAATCACTGTATTATGAAACTACCATAATATTAAGAACTTGGGTCAGTTGGGATGTTTTTTTTAAAAAATAGTTATTACACTCATGTCCCACTTTTCCTTCGAGAAGTACAGAGCATCTGATTGGGGGAGAATCTGGGATCTCCACGTAAGAAACTGAACCAGACTGTGATCTGCTTTGCTTTAACAATATGTGCCTTCAGGCTGCTTCATGGATTGCACATTGTCAGAAGCAAATGGATATGTTTCAGGCATTGGATTCTATTATGGAAATGACAAATCTTGTTGCTGTAAAATATGTTGAGATTAGAGCATGGCTGTATAATTCGTGCAGCACAGGAAGGAGGTCCAGATTTTTCTTTGCATTAATATAATGCAATCCATAAAAGCAGTGATTTTAGACAGACTCAGGTGGGAGAGGCATAGAAATGGAACCATTCACATTCATGTCTAAATGACTGTTTTCCTAGATAAAGGGCAAAACACAAGTAACATTTTCTATCTAAATCTGAATCTTGCTTCCTAAAGGAGTCATCATCGCTTAATTTCATATGCAGTGAAATGATACATATACCAGTTTTATGGCTGCATAAAAACTGGTATATATAAAAGTAGCTTTCAAGCAGAACACGATTACCTTAACATCTTATGACATCTGTTGGTAGCAAACAGCCAAGCTTCTATTTGCATTATTTAATTACTGTATGTTGCATTTTACTTCTGCCCAAACTGATGAGCTAATAGTCTTCATCCACCACTGACTCTTGATCCAGCATTCATTTGCAATGTTTATCAAACCTGCAGATGTTGCAGAGTGTTGTCCTTCTGTGCTTCGTTCTGCATTGTACTTACCATTTAATCTAAGTTGGGATTTTGGCCTGTTCACTCTTCCTGCACCTTCTTTCTGAGGCACAGCTTAATGGCATCCGTATGAATGACACTGCATGTGTATTCCAGCTGTGAACATGGAGTAGCCTATAATGATGAAGCATGAGCGTTTCCTAGAAGCAAGGTGTTCTCTGTTCTCTCTAGGTAGCCCGTAGGCTTCCTTTAATGTCTGCAAAGATTGAGTAGCTAAGATATAGGCCATCACCTATGTGGTTCACAGCATGAAACATAGCTGTAATGAGCTGATCTTTTCCCTGAGTGAGGCTAAGGGATTTTTATCCTGCACTATTGCTTTTTGCTGCGACTTTTTACTGGCTGGCTTTGCTGAGGGAAAGTGTTGTGCTCAAGTCTATTGTGCTCAGCATAAACTTCTTCTTTTCTATAGGATATTAATACAACCCTTCTACGGCAAGCAAATGCCATTCTTGAAAAGGGAAGGCTAAAATGATATTGAAAGTGAAGTACTTTTAAGCCCTGGGACCTATAGCTGAAAAGGCTTCTGTCAGATTTTTGAATAATGAAAAGCCTTGCCACTTCCAAACCACCTTTCCCTCCTCTTTTCCTTCGCTTCTTAAGAAATTAACTTCAGAATTCATCTACATATAAAAACAAATTGCAGATGTTTTGTGAGTCTTGTCAAGCACTGGCCTATATTTGAGAGAATGGAAGCAGGAGCAAATACATATCTGGATAAAAGAGGAAGAAAGAGCTGAACTGATATGCATATTTTTCTTCTTTTTCTGGAGAATTCAAATCCCAGTGAATAAAGGCTCATGATTTGGTTCCATAAAGGACATTTGAAAAGGATATTATATTGCTGCCCCATCTTTAAAACACTTCTGCTATTTAAAAAAAAAAAGAATTGACCTATGGGAGTCATTAGCATTTGTAAACCATCTCAAGCCTTTGGCTGCTCCTTTTGAAGGAGCAGAAATGGGACATTGGCCCCATAGTTACACACTGAGGCAATAGATCCCATGAAGGCAAAGGGTCACATGACTGGAAGCTCATCTTTGCTGTTTTTAAAAATACATTTCTCACATGTAAAGTGGCACGACTAATAAAAAGCCAATGGTAGGATTAGGTGCACTGAATCACCTTAGATTAGCACCCAGTTTAGCACCCTGTCAAAGTAATTTATTTGCAGTCGTGGGCGGTCGCGTAAGCATTTCACTGCATATCGTACCATGTATGATTGTGTATGTGACCAATAAATTTGAATATTTGAATTTGAATTTGAATTTGAGATCTTAGTCTCCCTTGATCAAGAAACAGAGCTGGGCACGGATAAAGATCGAAAGCTACAGATTTCTGCAGTGAGTTGTATAAGCCAGAACAAAAACCATCTGTGGTCCAAGATGGATAACAAAAAAACCGAACTCTGTTTTTCAGGTTGTTTATAAAAATAAAAAATACCATACGGCCCTATTGTTTGGGCTTGCTTCACATCGTTGGTTTGAAATGATTTCTCCAGCAGGAATTTTATCTAAAGTCCAATTGCTAGAGAAATTAACCGAAAGGACACAGTGATAGTATGGGTTGTGATATTGCAGAGTTATTTTGAGGCATGCTCCAGCTTTATAGCAGAGTTATGCTATAATCAAGGTCAAAACAGGCAAGAGCTAAGCTCCTTCAGTCTAGTTAAATGTGCCCATTTTGTTATGTAGATAGCTGCTTGACTTTTTATTTCCCCTTGCTAGCTCCTGACAAGAGATGCCCTTTCAGAAGCTGCTATTTTCATCTCAAGACAAGCTTCAAGCGCAGCAGAGTGAAGAGTATATCAGCCTTGATATACAAATAACAACTTGCAACAGGCAGGGCAAGGAAATTCTCTTCTCTGCCCTCAATAGTCTTGAGGCAGCTCAGGGTTTTACATAATCGAAATGTAATCCCATCGCACTAATTTTTTTTTGTCATCTCCAAAGCAGAATTTTAATCTGAGATTACTGCTTTTGAAAATTCACTTCGGATGGGGCATAGGTGAATAAATATTGAAGCACAGTTCTTTTAATTCTCAGTGACTACGCTTGGCCCTGTCCCTGCAAGAAATTAGGACAAAAGTAGGAAGTAGCTTGAAGGCAAGATTAAGCTGCTTGCCTTTTTAATTTTTTTTAAAGTAAACATTCTTTGTTCATGTCAAGGCTTCTAATAGTTCAGGTGTAACATGAGATGGTAAAAACGCATACAGGTAAAAAGGCAAGTTATGAGCTTGTTTTCACTGTTCCAGTAAGAAGAGGAACTATTTACAGTCCTTCTACAGGGACTTCCTTTACTGCAAAAGTGATTCAATCTTTTTAGCTGGGAAGCTCAGCTCATTGTCAGTTTGGGGAAGAAATTCTCATTTTTATTTATTTATTTTTTTAAAAAGAAAAGCTTAATTAATATGCAAGAATTAGCGTATAGAACTTATGTCAGGAATTGGAAGCAGATGGAGACACATGCTAAGCAGAGAGTTTTCAAGTTTAGGGACTAAGCAGCAGCTGCTCAGCACCTGCTCTGTCATTGTCAAACATCGTGGTGACATTGACATGGAATTGAAAGGAGGACAAATTGAGCAGTTTTGTGGATATATTATGGAAACTCATCCCTCTTAGTCCTGATTTACACATCCAAATACTGGCTACTTGTAATATAACTCAAGAGTGTTCAGTGTAGCAAGCCATCAGTATGAAACAGCCTTATTATTTATTTGGGGTATTTGTTTTTAAATGCACTGATGCAAATACACACAGATCTTTCTTTTTTCCACAATATGCAATTTGGAGCTGTAGAGACAAGTGATAATAACTTGAATGGAATAGGAAGGTGTTACAAACAAATGGCTAGTTGCAGGGCTAAAGCCACATCTGCTACAGCGTAAGGCAATTTTCTGCTACTGTTTGTAAAAATCAACTAGGATTAGGATTCTAATCTTCATTCAAGAACATGTATACTAAAATCAGTACAGTAGGATTATTCTGCGTTTAGTGTGTTTAGCTTTCCAGGTGTCTTAAAACTCCATAATATACTAAGCTGTCCATTTCATTTTATATATGAACAATCCATAGTTTCCCCTCCACTGGGCTTTGCTTCTTGATCCCATTTTTGGGGGGAACTACAGCAAAGCCTGTGTCAAACTTTCAATATGCGGTTGCAGGAGAATCAGAATAACATCAGAGCAACATCTATAGTAGGTTTTCCAGGTGATCTTGGCTGCTTTTGGAGTCTCTAGACCAGTGGCCCCAATCTTTTGGGCACCAGGGACCGGTTCCGTGGAGAGAGGTTTTTCCGCAGACCAGAGGGGTTTTCGCTTGTTGCCTACATCCCTTGGTTGGGGTTTCGCTTGTTTGCATGGCCTGGTTTCTGGCATGCTGTGGCCCGGTGCCGTTCCATGGATCGAGGGTTGGGGACTCTGTTCTAGCTGAAAGACACAACATACAAACTTTGTCTCATTTTTTACTTTTCTAAAGAACTTCTATATTTTGAAATAGTTTATATACTTTTACAGGCTAGACAGGGATATTGAAAAAATATCCTGAGAAAAGGCAGTGGAAAGCATTTTTATATTACCTTAGTAAACTACATGGACGAATCTGTAAAACAAAGGTGGGGAACTGTGGCCTCTTTATGATTTTGTGGACTGCTCAGTAATTCTGGGAGTTGAAGTCCACCAGTCATAAAAGGGTCATAGTTTCCCACCCCTGCTGTAAAGGAATCAGGCACTGAGCTAAAGTTGAAGTAGATTATTATTTTATTTATCTAAAAGAAGTTCTGTGTGGCAAATGGCAAAGCCAAACATTTAAACTATTCTTCCAGTAGAGGCTTTTTATTCATTCAGAGGTAAGTCCTGTTTGTATAGCTCACTTAACCTTTTCCTTATCCCACATGAATTGGAACGCACTTTCACTGATTCTCCACTTCACCAATTGTTTTTTGCAACAAATTGATAGGATACATAATACTGAGCCAGAGTGATTAACTAAAGTCTGCTATGGCTGGTGAGATTTGGATCCTGTGATTCTACTCCAACTTCTTACAGCTCTGTCATGCTAGCCTTCAAAACTACAAAGTATATTTAAGCATTGTTCTGGCCTGAGTTTGAACATGCATTTCTTTGTATGATTAGGCTGAGAAAAAATAAATTATATGAAGAAAGAAACAGCTTAGCCCAATCACTGGGAATGGCTGCAATTTTAAGCTTCACATCAAATACATTATCAAGAACCTTATAAAGCCAGAAAGCTCTATCAGAATGGCCATGTAATATCTGCCCTATTAGTTGTTGCAAAAACACAGCTGGTGGGTGCAGTATCCATGCATTAATGCAGAGTCTTTCACTTTTTTTTTTTTCCAGGAACTAGGTTGTCAAGGGGACAGCCAAAAAGTCTCATTCAGGCAGTAGCTAATAGTTTATATAGACAAAAGAAGTGTCCAGCAATTGCCAATGAAGTGGAAAGAAATAAAATATGACATAATACTTTTTTTTTACCTCCACAAATGCCTCTGCTTGGTTAGATCACAACTTGCACATTTTCTTTTATGCATAGCGATATAATAGAATGCATATACTGTAGACTTCTGTTTCCATAGACAGAATGTCTCCTGCCCTCCTCATCACCAGACAGATCCCCAAAACTCTTGAACAAGCCAAGCATAAGAAGGTAGCAGAGAGTAGAAATATAAAACCATTCCCTGACAGAAAAGGGTCCATTAGCAAAAGGGGTTAATTGAATGTCATCCCCTTTGAGAGTATGAAGCTTTTGTGAATTCCTTAGGATTCTCTCAGCATAAGTGTTTATCTTGTCTTCTGGAATCTTTTCAAGTAGTGTAGCCTGCATGTGGGAACAGATTTATGTCATTCAGCTGTAACCTAAAGCAGTACAGTCTGCTTTATTTTTTAAAATCTCTGTTTGGCAATAAGCCACTTCTATGTATTCTTGGCAGCCACTGTCCAGGTGATGGAGACTCTTGGGTCCATCATAACTTGTGGCATGAAATATTATATCCTATAGGAAATAATGGGAATTTACTTTTGCATTAAGGAGCTGTCATAAAATATCACAGCATGTGCTCTAGAGCTGAAATCATGTATCTATTAATTGTTATTTTCCAGTAAAAAAAAGTATGAATTATTTATTAATTCTGAACAGTCAGAATTTTATTTATTTGTCCAGAATTAATTTGATTGTCAACCATTGGTGGCTTTTGATTCCAATTAAAAAATGGGCACATAAAGCAGACATAAGCCAAATACAGTTTTGTAGAGGCGTACTTTTTGTCAGTCAGGAATATTTCTTCCCCATATGAGATTCTGGAATATTTAAATATATATATTAAAACAAATTAATTTTGAAAGCAAAATACGTTTTGTTTTGTTTTTCCTTTTGCTTTGTTAAAATTATTCTCAGACTATATTGTACTACCAAAAAGAAACAAAACCCCCAGTCTTCTAGCGATACACAAAATTTATATCTTATGACGCCTTATATATGCCTTAGGTTTCTGATATTTTTATGGAGTTACAATAAATAACCAAGTCCTTAAAAAAATAAATGCTGACTTGGCATTTTGTATTATATTAAAATTCACTAATCATTTTACTTTCTGTTTACTGCTAACTAATCTGGTGGTGTCTTTTGCTGGGATTTTAATTGGTTTCTAATTTTCCTTTCCCCCTCCCCCCTCTGTCCTTCCTTTCCTTTTTCATTAGTTTTGCTTCCCTTTTGCTGCCAGAATGTCTGAGGCATCTTACTTTGAATCTAAATCAGAGGAATCAAACAGTGCAGAGATGTCATGTCAGATTACCGCCACGAGTAATGGGGAGGTGGCTGGCATGAACCAGAGTCTGAAGGCCTTGATGATGCAAGGTTTTGGGGATGTCTTCTCTATGAATGAAGCAGGATCCACCCTGCATTCTGGAATGCAGATCAATATGCAAGCCAAAAAGAATTCTTCCAAAACCACCTCTATGAGAAAAGGGAAGAAGGTCAACCTGGCGCTGGGGTTCCATGAATTCGACTTATCTGATGAGGATGATGATACGGATGAGGAGATCGATTTTGAGGATGACAGTGATTAGCAGTAAAGGAAAGCTGTAAGGACTCTAGTCTGGCATCTGTTACAAAAGGGAGAGAAAGAAGAACATTGAGGAAAAAAAATATCCTATGTTTTTCATTTTTGAGTAAGAACAGAGCACCACACTTTGTCGCACAGAACCGTTTCATTTTCTTATTTGTGAGAAATCATGTGCCTTATGTTTATATCCTCTGTGTGGTTTCTTTTTGTTTTGTTTTTTGCTTTCTATTTTAAAAGTAATTTAAACAATTTTGGGTTGTTTGTTTATTTAAGTTTTTGTTTATGTTGACCTATTGTTGACATAGTTATGGCTCAACACTATACTAATGCTGAAACTGCTGGAGTTTTCTTTTAACTATACATCTATCATTATTCCTCCTGTAGGTCTCTTGAGCAGGTTAACAGATAAAATTATAATTCCATTTGGGGTTTCCCTGCATGTTTCATAGCTGTAATTCCACATATAGCAGTGGTCTATATTCTACAGTCAGTTTGGTATAGTGGTTAAGGCATCAGGCTAGAAACCAGAATATTATGAGTTCTAGTCCCATCTTGGCCAACTGGATGAGTAACCTTGAGCCAGTCATTTTCCCTTGGCCCTAAGAAGGAAGCAAGGGTAAATCATTTCTGAAAAACCTTGCCAAGAAAACTGCAGGGACTTGTCCAGCTGGTTTCCAGGAATCGACACTGACTAGAAGGCACACACAAACATATGTATATTAAGATTTATAGGAAACAAACATTTTCAAATGCTCACTTTATCTGGTAGCACAGCTCACCTATTTGGGCAAAGTGAGAGAATGGAATCGGTTTTACCAGTTCTAATATAGGTTTCCTGCTATACAACTTACATGTCCTTAGCTTTATTGTAAAACAAGTTAAAAAATCTAATGCAGACAAAGCTTTCTTGAATAGCTGGATTACTCTTGTGTGATAAATATATATTTTCCACACTGTTGCTTATTTATTGTCATTTCTGTCTCCTTCCTGTTGATAAAAATCTCAGTAAAAATGAAAAAAGGAACACAATGCAATGATATTTATTAAATACACCAACTTCCTGTGTCAAAGCAAACATAAATTCAGATTTCCTCAAAATATGATTATATTTCAAACAAAATTTTATAGAAACAACCTAGGATCCTGGCTAGGGCTACAACTTGTAGCTGAGTGCTTTGGTTAATTTAAACAGAATTTTTGATTGAATAGGACCTTCTGCTTAATCAGGCAACATGTTTCTAAGAATGTTCATTTTTTAAGAATTTAGGAATCTATAAAATGATAAAGGACTTCCTTATTTCTTGTACACTTGTTTTTCTTCCCTGGAGTTATTTCTTTTTATTTTACATGTTTTATCATCCTGAAATAATTGAAAGGGAATCCATTGTGTTGATTCTCAAACCCTTCAGCACACTCCTTGCCTAGTCTGCTATCTCTGCTTTCTATGGTGGAGTTCTCAGACAGAAGAAAAGCTGCTAAAAGTTTCTACATTGACTTGGAAGGCATATCAAATTCAAATCATTATATCCTTAAAAATGATAGTTTGATTAATTCTATAGCTTCCAGGATACAAGGATTATAGTCTTAAATTGCAATCCTGTAGGTATATAACTGGTGGTAAAGCCAATCTCATGAAGCTTGCTTTTTAGTAAACAAGTTTGCCTTGTAAACTTTCTTGATTGATAGTTTTCTATGTGCATTGGGCTATAGACACACAGGTATTGGGAAGATACTGATTGCTTGTAGAAACAGGCTTTGAAAGTAGCTCCTTTGCACATATTTCCAACTCAATTAACTACTCAGGTTTTACTGTAGTGCTGAATATTCTGGATTAACTATTAGGACATTACTAAGGCTTCATTTTGGATACTGCCTTACAGAATGCAATTGTGCTACTGCATATTGCAATCTGATCTTTTTTTAAAATACATGTCTTATTGGTACATTTTTTCTTTAAAAACATCAAAAATTCCATGACTTTCTGAACAGCGTGTTGTCTGGTCTCAATTAATTTTAGAAATAGATCTTAACAATTTCTAAGTTTCCAAGCAGTATTATTTTGATAACACTGAAAGTCCTAATCTAGTGTATTCAGTAATAATTTATTGTTGTATGAGAAAGCATGGCAGTTATACTTTAAAATAGTTAAACAGAACTTAATGAGTTTTGGACAACTATTAAAAGCCCATTGGATCTGAAATCATACTATAACTTTCCTCACTATGGATGTATTGGCATTATTGCCTTTAGCATTCCACAACAAAACAGCCAGTGTGAATTTTGGAAGCTAAAGCCATAATACATCTGGAGAGGAACTGTGTGGAACTTGTAAATTGGAATATAGAAGTTCCACGGATACTTTCTAAGGGAAATATGAACCTGATATGAGTACTGAGTACATAGTAAAGGCTACCTACTGAAGGGAAGAGTCTATCTCACATGAAAAGTTGCTACTTGGTCCTGTGTTCTCCTCTTTTTCACCAAATCAAAATATGGGTTGTGTAGAAGACCAAGGATGAATCCAGGTAGACCCATGGTTCTCAACCTATGGTCTCTGGGGGCCACAGTGTCAGCAGAGGGGGTCTGGCGAAGGCTTGAAGAAATATTATAGAAATATGTTACTTGAGCAACATTTGGTTTGGTAATTCCCCTGAAATCATTGCACTTTTTCCATTTTTGTTTTATAAAATAGCCTGAGAAGCAGTAATGGCTTCCAAGTCCTAAATATCTGCTCTATTTTGAGAAACTAGTAAAAAAAATCCTTATTTTAGTTTCAAAACTTGAATTTAATCTATTTTTATTGAAAAACCTGCCTAAAGCTTACTTGAGAAGTAAAGGATAATTCCAGAAACATTACAGAGACAAACTATCATAAACACTTTCATGTTATTTCAGAAATTTGTAAAGCCTCTCTGTTGAAATCTGATCAAGCATATTACCATTTTGGGGGGGAAGGGGTTTGCTTTTTACACTTTTGAAATGTTTTATATTGATTAATAAGGAGATAATGCTATTTGTATTCCAAATTTGTATGAAAATGTAAATGGAAAGTATTTCAACCATGTTTAGAAAAGTTGAGACTTGTTTTCTGCTGTGCTGTGATAACCCTGTGCCAAAACTACTACTGTGTGTGAACAGAATATAAAATTTGTATGGAATGTGAAATGTTCCACTTCTGCATGGCAAGACTTTTTTTTGTTATAGTATTTACTTTTTTCATTATATTAATTAATTATGTGATGTCTTGCTTCATTCATTTAATGATTTGCATTTTTAATTATTCACAGGACACCAAAATGTAATCATCTTTTTTTTTTACAGTTTGGTGTCATAAATCTTAGTTTGTTGTGAGCTGTTTTTTTTTGCTTCTCTTTGTTTCCATTTTTGACTTTACAATAAACGTGATGACACTAAAAAAAAAGTTATACATAAAAAGCCTGCAGTCCTGATTAAAAACATGATGTTTACATGGGGTACCTAATGATATATCTGCACCAACTTTTAATCTGAGCTTTGTCACCAAATGCATCACAAATGTTTCCTTATTACAGTTATTTCCCTTCAGTGTTCATTCATGCATAAGAAGGATGTCATAACCATTCCTACATTAAAACAATTTAGAGACAATTCAAATAAATATATACAGACATATGCACAAAAAGCTAAAACAATATAAATGCATCACGGGAAGATACTATGATCGTTCAAAGTTACAATGAATTTCACTTAATTACCTTGGTTAACAACCATATGATTTCCTTAATGACCACAGTGATTGATGACTGTTGTAAAAATGGAAGTAAAATCAAGTCCCTTGACTTGTGACCACAACAACTTTTGATTAAAATTCCGGTCTCAATTATAAACTTAAGGTCTATTTATTGAAAATAATTCTCAACAGTTTCACCCAGTACAGCCAATAGTGAAAGATGCCAGGAATTGTAGTTTTACAACATATATACATGGTAGGTTTCTTATCTCTGAATACTCTGAAATAACGTTGAATTTATAAGGAATATATAGGGTGGGCAATGTATTTTTGTAACCAGCTACATTGCTTATCTAGTCTCAAATCATTCAACTACTGTGCATAATTGAGCTGGAAGGCACGCAGATCATGATTTGGGCCTACTGCTTGTTACAGGCAACCATCTGTTAACGTTTCAGATTGGAAGACATCACATCTTCTAAACATATTATAGATTTTTTTTACACACATGAGAAGTTGAGGAAGGCTATAATACAGAGTCTGTGCCAGCCTACAGCCTACCTCCAAAAGGAGGGACCCCCAACTCCTTTTTAAAGTGTTTTGAGTGAAAAGAATTTGCAGGCAATGTCTTCTAGAAACTTTAAGGAAGTTTAAACTTCAAGTTGGAACTTACAAATGTATATACATTCCCTCCAATGAATTTTCCATAAAGTACAGGCCATACGATATAGTGGCAAATAATTGTTTAATTGTTTTATTAAGTCACCACTTGATTCTAAATTGACTATGAAAATGATTTTGATAATTTTGGACCAATCATGGTATCTTTTTCCCAATTTTTAAATCTTTGCATACCTTACTTCTAAATACCAAATCTACTAATAATGAAAAAATCACTATGTTAATAGTAAGTCCATTTTACTCAGGCTAATAAGCAGTAGTAATTCATGCTTCTTTCAGGATAACCTTTGTATTGGGATACATAAGTATATGGGCAAAATGTTTTATACCACACATAACTATAATGTCTTGGCACTTATACAGGTAGTCCTCAACTTACAACCACAACTGAGCCCAAAATTTCTGTTGTTAAGTAAGAACTTGTTAAGTGAGTTTTGCCTCTTTGTATGACATTCCTTGCCACAGTTGTTAAGTGAATCACTGCAGTTGATACCTTAGTAATTTGGTTGATATGTGAATCTGGCTTCCCCATTGACTTTGCTTGTCAGAAGGTTGCAAAAGGTGATCACATGACCCCGGGACACTGCAATGGTCATAAGTATGAACCAGTTGCCAAGCATCTGAGTTTTGATCACATGATCATGGTGATGCTGCAAAGGTGGTAACTGAAAAATTGTCATAAGTCCCTTTTTTCAGTGCCGTAACTTTAAACGGTCACTAAATGAACTGTTGTAAGTCGAGGACTACCTGTATTATATTTACCATGGATTAGTTCACAACCAAGAAACCAGTAAAATCAGTAAAAGCCAACTTCTTTTCATAATCTTACTTAATTATTGATGATCTGACTCCATTTTTCCCTGTTGATTCAGTCTCAGCTTATCTAACAATCTGTTGTTGTAAACTGCCCCGACTTAAACTTATGTGAGATGGGCAATGTAAACATTTAATAAATAAAAATAAATTAATAACTCAGTGACACATTATTTCTGTTCCCCACCATATCACTAGTGTGCAGTAGTTTTCAGAACTGAGTCTCAAGTCTTAAGTGTTCATTTCTTTTGAATGACATTCTCTATCATTGCAGGATATTTAACAGGCAATCAACTAACCATTCATTACAATTTACATAACTCACACAAAATTGAAAAGCGAATCTCAAACAGCCTCCTCAATACTAAGTTTGCAAACCTAAATTAGAATTTGTCTAAGTTTAAAGTTCAAATTAGAACTTGACATATTAATTAAAAGCTAACTTACAATAATTTGGTTTACTCCACTTTGAGGTTCTGATACACACAGAGTAGCATCCATTAAAGTTCTGATCTGGCGAATAAATGTAAAAAAACAAACAAACCCATGGATTTGTTAATATCATAAGTCACACAAAATGAGTTAGAATATAAATAACTTGGCTGAATGGGGAAGGACTTTGTTTCAGAAAAGGGGACATGTCATCTTTTTATGGGTAACATATCAGTTCAGTCTTCAAAATTTGCAAAGAACCTGCTAAATAAAAAACATATACTAAGAGAAGATGAAGAAATAGAAACAGAAAAAAAGAAACTGCCCTTTTAAATGCCTATTTCTTACACAGTTGCTGCCATCATTTGATATCGGTGCATGGACTGAAGAAGATGTGGTAAGCAGCCTTTATTAATTAAATCAGTATTAATTAAATCAATATTTAGCCAAGACATCTTTCGTTAAGCAAAGGCCTAAGCCATGGTGGGAAATCTGTCCCTCCTCTAATACTGATGCACTACAAGTCTTTATTTATGTTTATTTCTTATCAAGAGTAACAGGAGTTGCACTCTGACCACATCTGACCACAATCTCCATTGTTGGGCTAAAACTTTACTTCTGTTTTGTGCAACATTTGTCTGTGGTACTTTCTTTCCTGCAATTTAATCTTAAAATGAACAATGACAAATGGACTGTGAACTTATTGTTTACAATGATAGATATCCAAGTCTACTAGACACATGGAAGTTCAGAATACCAGCAGGGAGAAAACAATGTAAAGGGAGTCTTAGAAGAAAAGAAGGTGGCCCAGAAAAAGTGTTTTCATAGCATCACAGGAAAAGAGATGTTGGGAAAGTCAGATGCAAAATCCTATCTAATTTAATTGATACTATGTAAAACATATATGCCATATATAGACTCAAGGTGGCTTACAATGTATAGAATAAAATACAAATTCTGATAGAGTATTTGTAGCTCAGGGTTGAACTGTGGGGTCCTTGGTGTTCTCTGAGCTTGGTTGTGTTTTTGCAGATGTTTCATTACCAAGCCAGGTAACATCATCAGTGCTTGAAGAGACTGGTCTTGTAGGTCTGTAGACCTTGATTGGTCTGTTGTTTACTGTCAGCTGTTACTAACTCAGCAAACAAGCTAATAGTAAATAGACCAATTAAGGAACCATCAAGGCCACTCCCACCAATATTGACAAGACAAGCCCCTAGCATATGAAATAAGAGCAAACCCCATTCTCTTTTAGCACTGATGAGGTTACCTAGTTTGGTAATTAAACATCTGCAATAAGCCTGGAGAGCACTAAGGACCCTGCAAAGTACAAATTAAAATAATAAATATAATTTAAACTCTGCACAATCGGACCCCTTTGGGTTAGGTGACATGCCCTGCATCAAAATTCTTTGCAATGGCATAGCTGTAACCCATTCCCATAATGAAAATTGAAAAGAGCCAACCTGAACTTAGGGAGAAAGTATTCCAGAGTGATGGGACTACATTTAAGGAGACCTTCTGTCATGTCCATGTTATATTCTGAAGAGGGATAATCTGCATCCTGGCCTCCCACTTGGAATATAGTGGATAGGAAGAGTTTAGTTAGAACAGATAATCCTGAAGCTAACAAAGGTCCAAGCTGTGAAATAGACCATAACCAGCATCTTGGATTGATCTGGAAGGCAATCACTGTAACTCCAGTAGAGTTGGTATTACTGACGGTACTCTGGTAAACTGCTTCTTCCACATCAGCATATAGGCTGTGGCATTTAGTGTTGGCTGAAGGCACAGCAAATTGCACTAATCTAATGTGCAATTTAACTAAGAAATATGCAATTTAACATAGTAATATGTGCATCAGTAGTAATTTAGAAGTCAGCATTTTAGTTTTATGGTCCTAAACAGTGACACTATTTTGCCCTCAGGCCTACCATTAATATCTTAATGCAAGTTTAAACACATGCTTCATAAACAACAGTGAGACATCTTTGCACAGGAAACATTACTCTTAAATTAGAAATGACTGTGCAAAACATATGTATATATTTCAAAGAAGAAATATATGTTTGGTAATTTCTTCCTTACATTATAGCTCCTAGAAATTTTCTTGACTTTTTATTAAATAAATGGTAACAAGGGCTGCAAATCTCAAGCATATTAAAATAGAGATATTCTATGGAGAGTGTAAGCGGTGGTTGTCTTACTGTGCCCTGGCTAACAACTACTCTTACTCAACGGTCATTTTGGAGACAGAATGTGGACTCAAGGGCAAGATCTGATCCATCTCTCATGTTAGATTGCCAATTCATCGTTCTGCTTCAGTCACCATCAGTCCACATCTTCCTTTGAATTGGCAACTGATGAGAGGATCTGGATTTTTTAATCTCAGATGTAAGATTAAAGTATGTTATTGTGTTTTTTACATGATCCCTATTCATTTAAACAGCTTTCAGAATCACGTTTTTTCCTCTCAACATGTTTTCTGATTAGATGTTCCATACAAAGCTTTTCATGCCTCAGATCATAAAATCAATGTCCTTTCTTCACAGTATTTTTGGATGCAACAGCTCGTTAGAAAAGGTAAGGCTCTACATATGTCTAGCTCACAAAAGCTGAATGAATAAATTTATTGTGGTGATAGACTAAGCAAGGTTAAAAGCTCTAATACAAGTAGGAAAAGCATATAAAAAACTTTGAGTTGTCTTAAGATTCAAAGGAATTTAGCTAACTTTCTCAGTAAAGTGAAGAGAACAAATCCCTCAGCATAATGTAGGAATACTAAGAAATCTTTCTCTGATAGATATTACTCAATTTACATCCTCCTTGAGTTAACAGCATGTAATAAATGAAGCCAATAAAAGTTTCAGTTAATATTTTGAACATAAACTTTTAGGGAAGCAAGGGTTCCAATGGAAATTGTGTATACAATTAATTCTGCTTCCCTGAGTCAGGAAGGAAACATTGGCTTGGGACCCAGGTACTTATGGGACCACCTGTTGCTACCATCAGCCTCCAACAGACCGGTGCGCTCCCACAGGGCAGGCCTCCTCGGGGTACCACCGTCAGGTCGATGTCGCCTGACGGCCCCAAGGGTCCGGGCCTTCTCTGTGGCTGCGCCCTCCTTATGGAATGAACTCCCCCCTG